>APFE031281961.1:39859-97165 GCA_000404065.3 Pinus taeda | reverse complement strand
TGCTGCAAATAAGGCCCTTGGGCCTCTCTGATAGGTGACCTGAGGTGAGGAGCTGACATGTCTAGTAACAGGGATGTCATGCTGATGTGATGGTCTTCCCTCCTCGCGAATAACCTCAGGATGTGGCGGTGATGGTACTGTGAAAAACTCACGAGATATGAACTCCTCCCATGAGATGCCCTGCTGAGTCAACTGATGCAATACTACTAAATGAATCAAACCATAATGATGAAGGCTCCTATACTGCTGTGCCGGGGTCTTCCTCTGCAACGTGGGCACCATCTTCTGAATGTTCTGAAAGAAGAAAATCGGGATGTTCATCATCCTCACTCGGGTGAAGTGCATCAAGAGGCGAATATGATATGAGTACACCAGTGAAAATCTACCCTCACAAGTAAAATAATGCATAATGAGCTTCACCATGGGAGCATACTCGCTTCTGAGAAACCTGAATGGAAACACACCTGCCATATGTCTCATGAATGGTGGCCGAACATAAGGCTCAAAGAAAACAAAATCTAACATCTTGCGCTTATTTCACACCTCACCAGCATTAGGTGTCCCTGTAGCCTGTGAGATCACCTCGGGTGTCAATGTAAAGTTTACCCCTGCAAGGTTGACATGTCCATCATGCAAGTGTAAAACAAAAAGGCGGGCCAATTCTCGGTGGTGCTGAATCCGAGAGATCCTCTCGCAAAATTTGTAGCAAGACATGTACTGGAAACATGATACTGCCATAGGACAAGCTTGTAACTCTATCAAAGAGGTGGGCTCCTCTCGCTTATGATGTCCACCCTTACCACCCTTACGAGGCTGCCTCTGTTCCTCAATTTCTGCAGCTGATGATTGGTCATCACTTTGCTCATAAGTTTTGGTTTCTGACATAGTTTAGGAGTAAAGTGGACAAATTGTACTGCTGTTTCTGCCTGTAAAAAGTGCTGAATTCTATGTTGTTTCAAGGGGACAAGGACATGAGGGAAATATTAGGGGAGGGATCTTTTTACAAGGAATTAGGAATATAGGAAAATAACAGGGAATTTAAGGAAAATATGCAAACAATTATGGCCAATAGGAATACATATTTATAATCAGGAATATTGGAATATCATTTGCAAAAATCATTGCATATGGGAATACATGTATAGAAAGTAAACATATGGGAATATGCATACATTCATTAACAGGGGAAAATAGGGAAATTTACAAAACTCTCTACATATTCACCAACAATTTCTTACGGTTACACATGCATATGGTGCAGCAAGATAAGGGTTTGAGTGCTTTGTTTTTTGATGCTTTTGGGGGAGGGGTAGGGTTTATATTTTTTACAAGGAAAATGGGATATATGTAAACATGGAAATTAGGGAAAAACACTGCAAACATCACTACACATGCATCATCAAATTCATGTGTTTACATAGGTATTATGAGGGGTAGGGTTAGGGTTTGATTTTTTATTTTTAAAGGGAAAGGGGTAGGGTTTATTTTCCTTGCAAATTTAAAAGGGAAATTGACATGGAAATATAGGGAAAATGAAATGGGAATGAAGAGAATGATTACAAGGGGAAACAATGAAACAACAATAAACCCTAGCACCTTTTACAAATTTATAAACAACCATATGGAGTGTTTCTTCTTGCACAATTTGATCATTACAAACACATTCATGATGTTTCCCAACTAACCAGCAGCCATTCACAAGTTTGAAGAGCCTACCTCAAGCGATTTGATGAATTAAAGGAGGCTTGAGCAATTTTGAAATGAGTTGGGGGAAGACAGCTTGACAGGTCGCACACCACGCCCAACAAGTCACGCCCCTCTTGACATGTCATGCCCGTTTCCAAATTCCTCCGTGGGAGATCCTTTGACAGGTCGCGCACCTCCCAAAAAGTCGCGCACCTAGCTTGACAAGTCGCGCACCTGTCCTGAGCTTAATTTCGACCAGTTTCGCCTCAATTCACTTGGAAGTTCGCCCAATCTCTCTTGCAAGGGTTCTTAATACAGAATGAGAGTGCAAGGAGGGATTTTGGGCCTTTATAGGTTTCATTTGAAAAAATTTCATGCTCAAACCCACTTTCTAATGTTTTTTCATGACACTGTTAAACTTTGTATGCTGTTGTCTCTTTGGTTTCCTTTTGTCCTGAAATTGACTGATTTAATGCTTTTGCTTGATTCTTTTTGTAGGTAGATCATCTGAGGGACCTTGGCAAGGGGACCAGGGTTGCATTTTGTTCACTGAAGACTTTCGAAATTTCATCACTTTTTACAAATAAATGAAAAATGACCTTGGCTTTAAAAACAGGGTTTTTAACTCCAAGGTGAAGATTAACTGTACCAGATAAAAATTTAGAAGAAACACCTTTACAATCATCCCTCTGGCTTACTGAACACTCATTGACTTTCAAACACATGACCTTGTACATTTTTGACCAAAACCCTAGACCGAGGAAATTGACCTCAAGAGAAGACAAGACAAGCTTGAAAGAGCTTTAATGACTGAAATGACTTAAACCAGCAATGCCAAGAGGGGTATAAACACATCAGCTCCTCCATCAGGGTTATGGCCTGCCTAACGGGATGCAAAAAATTGACACTGATGAGACACCTACCTATGCAAAATGCAAAGAGTTTTTATCACTGATGGAGGGCTCAAGACCGACTCTAACATTATGTTAGCGCTTGAAATTTCACCTCAGGCTGAGACAGGTAAACCTCAAGGCTACATCAAACCATTTAGCCTCGTAGCTAGCCCTACGGGGCAGGAGAAGGCCTCTTCGGTCTATCTCGTAAAATCTCCAATAGATGAGATGACCAATAAGGTAACACTGATATTAGGCTAGTAAACTGATCAAAGAGTTTGATTTAATAAAATGATGGGGTTTTTCTGGGCTGCATGGGCAAAGTCATAGCTTGAGCAGAGAAAGATAATGAATAACACAGATTATCGACTGAGGTAAGGTAGGCAAGAAATTTAACATCAAATTGAGACTAAATGGGATGGCAAGACTGGTGAGGAGCTAAGGAGGGCAAACAATTACTTTGAATCCTCCTTAAACAGTAGAAAACATTGAACATGAACAAACTTATAGGCAGAGCATATAATACTATGAATTATACCTAAACACTTCATTTGTTCACTCAGAAATGATTATGAAGTGAAATGAAACATAACAGATTACAGAAGAAAAACTTATGCTAACTTTCATACCACAGGAATCTCAGAAGTCAGAGCTGTGTAATTTCATTAAAAATCTCTGTCAATGACTGTATAATAGAAGCTCTCTTTTTCTCCACCAACTCTCAGCACTCAGAACTCTCTCCTCCAAAAAATACAAAGTATTGCTTCCATACAAATTACATGCTCAAGCTATTACTAGCTTCTAGGAACAGAAAACTAACTTCTAGGAATTAAAACTAATTAATATTCCAAAAAAAATAAACCCAATCTGGATCAGATTGCACAATGTGTCGAGTTGTGAAGGTTGCTGGTCAAAACTATTTTAAAATAGGAATCTTTAAAGCTGCCATTTGTCATAGACTGCCACATGCTTTCGGAATTTTCTCCTCTATGATTTTTAAATACATTAAATAAGCTCTGCTGTTTGAAAACAGATCGATCCAAAAACCTCTGCGCTATTACACATGAAGTTATATAAATAGAACATGTAACAATTTTCTCCTCGAAAATCTCTAACCAAAAAGCCTAACAATTGGAGCGTAGACCCCATCGTATGACTAACTGAGGTCATAAGAACGAATCCTGTTCATCTGGTAACATTGTTTATTTTTGGCTGAAGTGAAGGCCAGGTGTCAAGACGTGCGCCAAATTTTTTCTAATTGACAAATCCTTTTTGGATACTTTCCCAAACCTTTCGCTCTCCTCGAGATTTCTCTTCATCATCTGTAGATGTTCCTTTAAAAAAAAATCACAACTTTCCCACATTGCTCTAGCAACTTAAGAGCCCAGATTAAAGCTATGCGATCAATGCCAGCAAGCTCTGTTTGACACATAAGGGCCTTATTCTATCTAGACGCACAATAATCGCAGAAAAAAATTGACCTGACACATGGGTTTCTATCCCAACATTCCTCAATCAATTCTTTCAGATCACTTGGATAATGCTTTGGCTTGATTTTGAATGTTGGTCTCTTATCCTCCAAAGCCATCAGTCTAGAGACTTCTTCTGGTGATTTCAAGTGGAAAGGTGGGATACCTTCAATCATCTCATAAAGAATAAGACCAAACGAGAAAATGTCCACACTTCTATCAAATGTTTCATTTTTGTAAACCTCTGGTGCCATATATAACCTTAAGGTATCATCCAAGGGATGTCGATGCCATTCTCGAACATTATCTGATGATAATTTCAACAATTGACTCAATCCAAAATCTGTCACTTTCTAATGCCCCCCACTATCACGCAAAATATTTCTGGCACCTTGGCTTCAAATTACAATGGATGATTGCCTCCGGTTTGGATTCGTGAAGATAATTCATTCCTTTTTCAATCTCAAGAGCAATTCTCACTACCTTTGCAGGTTGTAAACGTTCTTTCTTTCGTAGGTAACTGTTCAAATCTCCGTTTGGAAGATACTCTGTAATGAACATCATAGGAACCTTTTGTGTGACAGCACCCACAAACTGAACCACATGAGGAGGCCGAACCTTTTGTAGCAGTGTCAATTCATTCTTGAAACGTTTTGTGCTTTCTGGGTCAGAATAATAGTCCTTGTTAAGAATCCTTACAACAACTTTTGTCCCATTCCACTTGGCTAATTGATAGCTACCCTTTGATGTCTCTGCACCTTGTGGAAATGACAGCTCTGCTGGATTTACTTCATACGTTTTTGTTGCAGGAAAAATAGATGCAGCATGCTCCACCAATACAAGACCAGCTCTCAAAAATGGCACTATCATCACGGGCTCTCTTGGATCAATGAACTCAACACCAAAAGTTCCATTCAGCTCTTTTGGAATTGTAGATAGAGGTAAGACAGAACGTATACTTGTCCAAGGCCCTTCCAGGCTAAGCCCAACCATCAAATCAATTTCACCATTGCTATATCTATTCAGAGAGTCCACTGTCAGACTCTTATCTCCTTGAGCAGTGAAGTAGTAAGTAGTGAGGGATATAAATCCACAATTTGAACATTCATTTCCGGCATCATTTGCACAATTTTTCTTTAATGGTTGTAAGCAAAATGTATCAGCGCTTTTAGAGCTTAGGTTAACTTTCATCCCACAGTTTCCTACAAAAGCCATCTCCAACAGAGATACAACTATACCCCCATCACTAATGTCATGACCAGCTGAAACAAGATTCTCTGCAACCAGGTCCTGGATTGCATTGAAGAATCTCTTGAGATCTGAAACATCATCAAGGTCTGGGAAAACGTCACCAATCTGATAAAAAACATGAGCAAGGGCAGAACCACCTAAACGGTGTTTTCCTTTAGCCAAATCAACATGAAGTAGAACTCCATCATCTCCCAGCTTCAAGTTTGGTGTAACAGTCTTTGAAATATCTGATCCTCTTTTGTTCCTTCATCAGGTTCTTTGATCAAGGACTGGGCACCTGTAACCAAACAAAGGCGTTTACGTCCTGCACTCTTTCTTCCAAGTTTCCTTATCAACAAGTCTATTCCGACTATTATGGCATCCATAAAATCACCTGGAGCCATTCCTCTTGGCAGCCTGTTGAAGGCTTTCTAGAAGATCCTCATCAACAACCTCAATAGGTCGAAAAACAACCACACTCTCATAGCCACCAACTTCCCTCTGGAGATCATTGTCAACTTCTTCAGATAATAATGGTTTATCCCTCCAAAATCTCTTGTAGGCCTTCTCTGTCTTTCGATTCTTTTTCAATTGGAATACACTACAAAACCTCTTAAGTTCTTTTTCAGCAAATAGCTCTGGGTTAGGCTCGATTATTCTCTTAACAACATCGTCAATTGGAGGCACATCAGCATCTGATCTTCTTGATTTTAAATGAAGAAAACCGTAGAACCACTTTCTTAATGATTGTCTCCAAGCCTGCAGGATATAAATATGAACAAATTACTAAATATGCACACCTCTAAAACAGGATTCAATGTTAATTCCGGTTTTAATGCCTCCTCTCTTTTCCTTGTGTTCTTGCAGAACTTGCCTCAAAAACATATTATTCACAGTGTCACCACTAACAGGCACAAAATCACCTCGGATCTCATTCCGTTGATCAATAAGACGCAGGGCATGCATTCCCAGTGCTAACACAAATAGCTGTGACAATGAAGTTCGTTTGGGATTTCCAGTGAGATCTCTCCAAATGGCTTGTAACTTGCTTTGCCTCTGATTGCTGATGATGTTTTGAATTGTGCTTGTGCAGGGATAGGAGCTTGAAGTCGCTGCTGCCTTTCGAAGAGCTGAAGAATTTTGAAACATTTTGACAAATAACATATTCTCAAAAAACACATTTAATTATTTCTTCTTCAAAACAGGGTTTTGAAGAAGAATCAATCTCACACTGACATCAGACGGAGTCTAACAGCTGGTCAAAGGGAAGTCGTAATTAGTCATGATGTCACCTTTGACGAAGACATGGCTCTCAGTAAGGTGAATAATCTTCCGACTTTTAGGATCTCTCAAGAAGCCAACACCAGGGAATCGAAAGAAAAGGATGATGAATCAATGCCTAATGTAGAAGAACCCATGGATCTGATTGATCCTCCTCCACATGAGCCTTCCTCTTCTAGGAAGAGGTCTTCATGGCTTAGGGGGCTACTTGATGATGCTGAAGGACATGCTACACCTCGAGGAACCTTTTGTGAAAGTTAGAAACCTAATAGATATCAGGGATACCTAACCATCATGAGCACGATCATACAAAATGAGCCTTCATCATTGTCTATTATGAAGAATGATGTTTGGGAAGTAGTTCCCAGACCCCAGGACAAGACAGTTGTTACTTCCAAATGGATTTACAAGATAAAGCATGCAACAGATGGAAGTACAGAAAAGTATAAGGCTCATTTTGTTGCTCGTGGTTTCTCTGCGAAGGAAGGTATAGACTATGATGAGACATTTGCACCTGTTGCCAGATATACGACCATCCACTCAATCATAGCCCTTGCCACTTCACAAGGATGGAACCTACATCAGATGGATGTCAAGACCGCGTTCTTTCATGGCTCGATCAAAGAAGAAGTCTACGTGGAGTAACCCGAAGGATTTGAGATTTATGATCTAAAATCTCATGTATGCAGGTTGAAGAAGGCTCTCTATGGGTTGAAGCAAGCACCCAGAGCATGGTATGAGAGAATCAACAGCTACTTGATGAAGCCGAGATTCACTAGGAGTGAAGCTGATCCTAACCTTTACTTTAAGGTTGAATATGATAAACCTCTCATATTGGTATTTTACGTGGATGAACTCTTTCTAACAGGTGCATACCCTCTCATTCACAAATGTACAAGGGAGTTGGCTTCTGAATTTGAAATGAAGGACCTAGGGCTGATGCACTATTTCCTAGGACTTGAAGTGTGGTAGAAGCCAGGGGAAACTTTCCTATCTCAAGGAAAATATGTGGTGAGGATATTGGAAAGATTTGGTATGGTGGACTGCAAGCCTATAACTACCCTGATGGAGCTTGACTTCAAGAAGTTAAGCGGTAGTGCTGCTGGACCTATTTTTACGAAATGCTATCGAGTATCGGCAACTTGTCAGAGCATTAATGTTCTTAGTGAACTCCCGTCCAGATATATGCTTCGAAGTCAACACGTTGAGTCAACATATGGTTGAAACCCACCACATATATTGGATTAGTGCCAAGAATTTGTTGAGATATCTTTGTGGCACTATCACTTATGGGTTAAGATACACTGCCAGAGATGTGAGACTATTTGGATATATAGATGCTGATTGGGCAGGTAATGTGGAGGACTGTAAGAGAACTTCCAGGTGTCGTTTCTCCTTGGGATCTACTACGATATGCTGGATGAACAGGAAGCAGAAGTCGATGGCCTTGAGCACCGCCAAAGTAGAGCATATTGCTGCCAGCATGACCTCTTGTGAGGCAGTTTGGTTGCGAAAGCTCTTCAGTGAGTTGTTTGGATTTACATTGGATACCACTATGATCCTTTGTGACAACCAGAGTGGGATTAGTTTGTCAGAGAATCTCATATTTCATGATCACTCCAAGCATATCGATATCAAATACCACTATATTCGAGATATGGTGCAGCGGGGAGCTATAAGGCTTCAACATATCGGTACAGATAAATAGGTTGTCGACATTTTGACAAAAACCCTTGGGAAAGTAAAATTTCTAACTTTCTGAGAACAACTTGGAGTTGTTAAAAGACCCTCTGATGAGGGTCATGTATGATGCATTGAGCTCTGGGAGCTCCAGGGGGGTGCCGGGTGCTTCTTGGAGCAACATATGACCACAGGATGATTCACTATCCCCTTGTGGTATACATGTACACCCCGTGGTGACATTGTAGTGGGATTGATGTGTTCTCCTGTGAGGCCTGGACTGATATGTTCTCCATAGCGATTGTAGTAGGATTGATGTGTTCTCATGTGAGGTCTGGATTGATGTGTTCTCCATGGCGATTGTAGCAGGATTGATGTGTTCTCCTGTGAGGCCTGGATTGATGTGTTCTCCATGGCGACATGTATTGATGTGTTCTCCATGGTGATTGTAGTGGGATTGATGTGTTCTCTTGTGAGGACATGATTGATTAGTTCTTCTATCCAGGCATCCTACCCATGCAGTCTAGGACTCATGGGAACTACCTCTCATCTGATTAATGAGCAGGGAAATGAAGTTAGGGACCATAGTAGTATCGATGGACACATCGTTGTATCTACCATACTCCCTACGCTAGGATGACCTCCATTGATCTGGGATTAATGATACTGGTCTAGGACCAGTGGTAGGAGTTGTACCATACTATGACACTGACTTCGGGTCGGTTGAGACTGGTCTGGGACCAGTGAGAGTGGTACATACTATGACGTTGACTTCGGGTTGGTTGAGACTGGTCTAGGACCAGTGGCACACTCTCTGAGACTGCAATACTGGTCTGGGACCAGTGGTAGGAGTGGTACTTACTATGAAGCTAACTTCAAGTCAGTTGAGACTGGTCTAGGACCAGTGGTACGCCCTTTAAGACTGACTTTGAGTCAGTCGAGGATGATACTGGTCTGGGACCAGTGGAGTTGTACTCACTATGACGCTAACTTCGGGTTGGTTGAGACTAGTCTAGGACCAGTGGTACATACTCTGAGACTGACTTTGAGTCAGTATGATACATCCTTGATCATTTCTTCTTCTTCATAATTCGGACAAAAGCAGAGCAGAACAAAACAAAGCGGAGCAGCGCATAACAGAGCAGAGCTATACATATCAGTACAGGGCAGAACAAGACAAAGCAGAACAGGCAGAATAGACTAGAGCAGGGCAAGGGCCAGGCTGTACAGGGCAGTGCATTTGATGGATGAATAATAACGACCGATAGACAGATTGCAGATGAAGTTCTCCCTAGTTGAGAGGGAGTGTTAAAATTGGCAACTAGAGAAAACCTTCATGTGGGTCATATTATTCATGGCTGATATTATTTTTATTAGATTCCTCTCATCGAGAGGTGTAGGTTTGATATAAGGATCATCCGATTCCAATAAGTATTCATGGAGATATGAATTTATTTTGATTATGGAATTATTATCATGCCGACCTACAACTCATGTAGGCTCAGAAGCCCAACATTCGCATCTATTCAAACACCAACATTGTGTATAAATACAGGAGGACTTTTCCTCATTTGGAATCACTTATTTGATATCATGATGATGATAACTTTTATGGATAGGTATGTTTTATATTGATGTTACGATGATGATAGCTTTGATGGATGTGTATGTTTCCCTTTGATGTTATGATGATGAAAGCCATGATGAATGTGTCCCTTATGTTAGCTACTTACAGTAGTTTTGGTTCACAATGAGAAATGATGTGAATGACTAGGTCATGTTGATGATGCTACTATGACAATGTCTAACACTGAAAAACTTTGTTATTGATGATTATTGAGTATGACAGGAAACCACCAGAGGCACTCACATATGATGAGTTGACGACATCTGGTTTGATGGAAAATAATAATTTTTCTTTGAAATTCTCAGTCTAGTTTGAAACCTGCTACATATATATTTTGATGATATGTTAGTGGTTGCAGGCACAAGTTAGTTTCCTGGCCGAATGACTCACATATGGGTGATGGGGTTGTACAATTGGATAGAGCTACATGGGAGGGGTGGGACAATGTCCCTGATCTCACCCACTAAAACTCCCACGGTGATTGGGCTAGAAAGGTCGAAATACCTTTTCCTTGAAGATCACGATGTTGGCAGGTCCCAAGTTGGGGTCGCTCACGAGGATTTTACTAGGGGGCATGCATCAAAGTGGATTCCTTGATCCCTCATACCATTAGTCTCACTATTGTAGGAAACATAAGATATGATAACGATCTCTGTCGTTGCACCTATACTTTCCCCTCGTAGCCACTGGATGCTTGAAGGGAAAGTGGCATGGCACCCTTGGAATCATTAAAATAATAATAATAATAAATATAATCAAGATATGAAACCTTGTAAATTCACATCAAGTGGTAAATGATGTTAAAAAAAAGGTAATTAAATCAATAATAAAACTTAGGGTAAGGGGAGAATAGGAAGAAATAAAATATTTTACCTTGAGAAATCTACCCTTCCCATGTTGGAAAATATTACGTAGATAATGTATATAAGTAACTTAATTAGGTAAAAGGGGGAAAGAGGGAAAATATGTAAGTATAAATATTAATCCTAAAATAGTTAAAATTCATTAAGAGAAGAGGATGGTGAATTAAAATAAGATTAATAAATTAAATTTTAGAGAAATTTAGAGAACCTTCATATGGCAATAGCCAACATAAGAATATCCATCTAAGAGAAAAATTGAGTTAAATTAGGAAGTAGTTAGGGCACCAAATTTGAGACTTATCAATTGAATTTAGTAATGAACATAAATTAAGGAGTAGAAAAGGGGGACCAAGAGACAACTAGGAGAAGAAATAGGAAGTCTTGTTGGGGTGAGGAAAAATATTATTTTAAAATTAAAATTTAAGTAAATAATTTTGGAGATCCTTGGTGAGAGAGTGACACGTGGGTGGGTGAATAATAAAACTATTGGATTAATAAAAATAATTAATTATGTATGAAATGCCAAGTGTCACCTATGAAGCCTCCTATAAAATAAGGGGCAGGCCATGGGAGAAAGTAATTTTTTTACCCTATTGTTGGATGGATGAGATTATGTCAGAGTAGTGACTACGAGCTATAGTTGAGTTTGGTGAGGCAGACGACTTTAAAGAGGGGACTATTGAGCGAAGGAGTTCTCTCCTCTACCATCTAGCATATTTCCTCCATTTCACAACCCCATTGCAGCTCGAGGGTCCGTGGGGAAGGAGAGTACCCAAGGAGTAGGTTGGGAGGTCAATAGTGAGTCAATACATTCAAATTAAGCACACCAAAATTCACACTTGGAGGCAAACGACAACAAGGGAGTGCAAGTAGCAGCAAGTCAAGATTGAATCTCGTCTCCTAGTGAACAATACCTATATTATTTATAATTTTCTTTTATATGACTTCATTATGAATATAGTTGACAACATGTAAAATAGATGATATGTGTAATGCAGTGAAATTCATGGATGTTTTATATAAGTGCTTAATATTTTTGAGTTCCCAATGCTAACTTCTTATGGTTGTATTCTTATTTTACTGTATTACTCTTAAAAAAAATCATAGGGTTGGTCCCTACACTTGGTATTAGAGGTCTAGGTTCAATATCTAGGACCTATGGACCCTTGCAACTTAAAATCCATGAGTTTCATAATAAACAACTTGAATCGAAGCTTGTCATTTTTTAAAGTCTAGTTTCGAAGTGTTTATATGTCTCGGATTATTCTTGACTTATTGCATCTTGAATAGGGCATAATAGAAACTTGGTGGGCTGATAATTTCCTTGTGTAAAAAAATAAATAAAAAAAATCATAGGGTTGGTCCCTACACAATTCTTGGGGGTACCATAAACTGCATGCATAGAAAAATTCTTAAGAGTCATTGTTTTCATTGTACTATTCCTTTTGATCGAAACACAATGCCAACCATACGAAAAATTAATTGAATCATTATTACTGAGTTCACTTCACCCCTTGTACCATTTTCCTCCCTATGGATATAGCCAATTTCCTCATAGGAATGGAAGATAAACATCTATTTTGACCACACTGAGTAATATGGCTTTTGTCTCTACATGCATTGTAGAATATGAGTCATACTTTTCACCACTGCACGCAGATCTACACTCTTGTTCTTCCAAGGTGGTTCAAGTAATTCAATATTGTATAAGTTAGGTGAATGAGATGGGATAAGTTTATGTATCCATTCAAAGTTGAACACATAAAAGGAAACCTTGTTTTGGTGATGGATAATCACTGCACATAAATTTTTCCATTGCTTAATCGATGCTCTTGTTTTCAAGTAAATTCCAATAAAATGATGTTGTAAAAATAATTATCATCACACCTTACAAACTCATTGTAAAGAAAACTATAGATATTATGATACATATCTATGCATAATCACAACTCTTTAATACTTTATATGATAAAGACAAAGATGAGCTATTTTCAAACTTGAATGGTGAAGCCTCGGTTGCATACTAGCTAAGAATATTGAAAACATTACCTCCAAGAGAGACTCAAAAGAAACTTCCAAATGATTTGCAAACATAATTGATAAAGGTGTTTCTGATGTATTTCCTTGAAAGAAGTTCAATGTTTAATATGAATTCTTTGAGGATTCAAGCTTAATGCTTCCGTGAAAGTACACAAATCAACATAATGTTTGAAGTGGCACAAATGTACGATGTAAATCCCTAACATAGAAACACAACTACTATGATTGTAAAATGGCTTGAAATGCATATGATAACTCAATGCTTGAAGCTACAAATTAGGGGATGAGAGCCAGGGTGAAGTATAACCAACAACATGATATGCATACCTATAATTTACAATGCATATTATGGTGGTATAAAGCTTGAGGGTGTATACGTAAAGCAATAATTTTCTAAACCCTAATGCATTCAAAAGAACAGGAACCCATGAATCAAGGTGAGCATGTGCAATGTGAATAATAAAATCATGAGAAATCATAGGGTTTGATGAAAACTGAGTCACTTAAGGACTTTGACTAATTCAAAATATAAGCACACTTGTTAAATCTTGAAAAGTAGAGGGGGACCCAAAAATTTAGGTGGTGGCGAAAATTTTTGGGTGATGTTTTAGCATCTACAACACATTCATAATTGCAAGATGGATTGGTAACCATATTTGTTGTTTTGTTGAATTTGGGAAGTTTGTATCGAGAGCTTAAATAACACTATGAGGCCCTTCCATTAGTGTTCTTTATCCTTTTCTTAGTTTCTCAAGTTGCCTATCTTATATGCATATGAATTTAATGGTAATGACCTTGTCATCATGTTCTTGGATCATGATGAGGAGTGTGGAAAACATCTCTTAATATTTACTCGTCGTTGGCCTTGTGAAAATTTAGAAACCTACATATTTTTCTTTTCATTTTTTTGAGCAATACTTATTTTTCGATCCTATAGTTGTTTCTTTCTACTTAAGATACAATCAATTGGTAAGAAATTCATGGGATGTGGGTTTTGGGTTCTACTTATTCTTCATTTTGCTCAGACTTTAGGAGTTGATTCTTCCTTTTCGAACCAAACTTTAGATTTGAGTCTTCTGATTTTGACTTGGTCCATTGGGACATCCATATATTGACATTGGTCTTGAGATGTGATCTTACAAATAAAAAACATCCTTGTGATATGCTATCCTACTTGATAGTTTCATGTGCAAGTGAGTGATACTCAATTCTTCTTTTTTAAGCTTTCATTAATGAATTTTTTTCCTTGGATGTTCCGGTCTATGAAGTGGGTCACACTAACAAGTTTGGATCTTCTCGATGCTTGCATTAACAATTGCTTGGATCACTGTGATCAAGGAAGGACCACTTGTCTGATTACTCACTCTTTCCATGAATAATTAGTGTTATGGAGTTTTCTTCTCCTCTCCACTATTAAATTGTTGAGTTACTCCATTCCTCTTCCTTTGACTTACCTTAAGATAGGTGTTGATGAGATGAGACAGCATTTCAAGAGTATTAATGAGAGTGTACTCCATTCTTGCTTGTCCTTGGAGCATTTGTATTTCACCCATTTCATACTATGCACCCACTTTTAGCTTCATTCAATGATTGGTTTTAAGATTCTCTTGTCATACTGTGAAGAGGATTGAGAAATAGACGCTTTAGCAAGGTTATGTAGTCATATATCTTCTAAGGAAACACCAACAACATTAAATTATACCCTACTTTTATATAATGACACCAAATGCAAACTATAAATGCAACCAACAAAACAATTAAAACACTTCAATATCCTTTCATGTGAGATAGAGGCTTTATAAGAAACCATATTCAATATGTTTGAAAATTTATATAAAATGTGCAAATTTCAATTGTGATGCAGATCAATTTGATTGTACAAGAAACACTATTCAAATGTTCAAATACTTTATACAAAATGTGCAAAGTTTTAATGTGACGCAAATCAATTTGATTTTTTAAGACCTTAAACATGAAAGCAAAATGATATAGTGTTCCTAATACATTATACAAAATGTACAAATTTCAAATGTGAGGAAAATCAATTTGATTTTATAAGAAACACTATTCAAAATACTTGAATACTTTATACACAATGTGAAAATTGTAAATATGGGTCAAATTAATTTGATTTTCTAAGATGTTGCAACATTAAAGTAAAATTACTTAGAGGTCTTAAACGTTAGTGAATAACAACTACGCTTAGTCAACTTAGGGATGATGTTTATGCATTGTATGAGATAATTAGAATCATAGTTTTGGATGTAATTGTCACAATTAGTAATCATAATAATAATCATTGATTCCCACTTAGGCATTGTCCTTTTAGCATATAATCATATAACCCTTGGGCATATTTCTAGAAAAGTGTTGGATCTAACTAGATGAAGCATGTGTATTTCCTTCTAATATGACTGTTTGGAAGTGTTCCATTTGAATATATCTTTTTGCAACACTTAAGACGCTCATAATATGCCTTCCTTGGTAAGTCTTTATCCTTATATCTTGATCACCCCATAGATGCTCCACAAGTCTTCTCTCGCCTTTTCTTCTTTTCTCAAGTAATTTTTTTGATGCATATGGACCATATGCAAATTTTCTTTTTTGTTGTATTTCCATCTAGTAAGGATTATGCAAAGCAACCTTTAGGATTTGTTGTTTGTTGACCTTGTTTAAGTTCACAAACCAATACAATTCCTTTTGACTACTGTAGATTATTAATTCTTGTTCTTATTTATGTGGTTCATATTTGTAGATGTTTTTTATTATTAAAGATAGGTTTTGAAACATGCAAATTAGTATCTCATTTTTTACATGACTTGTTCCTTGACTTCAAGTGTTATTGCATCCTTTTGAGTTAAAAGACTAATTTAATCCTATGCATTCACTAGAGAAATTATCGTATGCATACATTGTAGAGTTTGTTGGTAGCCCTCATCATGGTGATTTTGAAATAATCCATCTGGTATATGCAATAATTTTTCTCACTTGCTAATTATCTATGCGTGTGAGTGATTACTTGGCTCTACTTTTTGATGCTTTCATCAGGAGTGGTGTTGAATGATATGGGACAACATTTTGAGCATATTATTAAGAGTGTTCTCCATTCTTTCGTTTTTGTCAAAGCATTTTATTCATTTCATGGTTCACACTCTCTACTTTTGTATCTCATCCCATATTTGGTTCAATGTTTTCCCTATTGTATTGAAACACAAATTGATAAATGCTGATTTTACCAATTTATATAGCTATAAGGCTTTAAATGCTATGCTTAATTTTCCATTGTTCTATGCAATTAAAATCACTTAAACCAATATTTTCTTCAATTAGAAATCAAATTTAATCTTCCATTGATAAATACAAATTGTAGATAGAACAGTAAATGCAATGTACACTAGAAGACAATAAAGGGAAATAACAAGAGACACAAGATTTGGTCAAAGACTAGGGGAAAGCCCCACAAGGGGGAAAAGCCTTTCCAATTCTTCTTCTATTAGGTTGTCGTCAATTTTTCAACAGACAGATGACAATGACTCAATTCATCAATCAAGAATAAATGTCAAACCTCGGACTATTCAACAAAAACAAGCAGTCAATATCCAAATAATGAGCCCAATAGTCAAATCTAGTCAACAAGTCAAATTTACAATTCTGGTCAAATTCAACGACAGAAACATCAATCCCAAATGGTAAACAATCAACTTGCCTCCAAAAGAGGTTGGTCAAATATCCAAAATTTTGGCGTTGAATGTTGGTCAAAATGCAGTCAAAATAGTCCCAAAATAGTCCTCTAAAATTAGTCAAAGTCAAAGTTATTTGTTGAAACCCTAGTTGCAGAAATGCAGTCGACCAAGGTAAAAGTGGCCAGAAAATTTCTTCTTCTTTTCCAAATAATTCAACGTCCAAAATAGATGCAAAATTTCAAGTCAAATCAAGTCAAACCACTACAAAACTCAAAAAAGTCAATGCGGTCAATGACATATTTCGACACATCCAAGTCTTCTCTCTCCTACTCGCATGTGTGAAAGAGACCTACAATATTTCAGAAGAAGTAAAACCTCTAAAGAGCTGAAAAAGATGTATGATGGCAATGTCCAAATGAGGTTTCTTTGACTTATATTTATATGTGTTTTTGGAGGTGGCTTTTCCCTGTCTAGGCTGAATTGCACTTTTGAGTCCTTATGGGTTTTCCATTAAAAATAATATTTTTCCTTGAACAAATTAATTTCTTCCAAGGGAAAAGAGGGTCTTCTATGGATGAGGAAGGTTGTCCAAAGGATGGGATTTGACCTTACACTGCCAAATTAACACTCCCTCTCAGTTAGGGATAAATTTCCGACTGCATCATGAATCTCATCTCAAACATCTCATTATCAGCAACACTGAATCAAGTCATGTATCATCTCTACTTCATCTCTACTCATTTGCTAAACACTCTCGAATCTAAAGAACAAGAATTTGACATCATAGGGGAACTCAAGCTACCACCCTCTATCAAAGGATAATATGTGAGATCTACTTACCACAAGGGTAAGGATCACACTCTATCCTATTGACCTGTGACAATAGGTAGGATACCACTTACCATAAAGGTAAGGATCACATGCTATCCTATTATCTGATTATCTTCCCAACTTGACCCTTAAGTGTCAGTGGTAGAACATCTGCATCCCATCACTTGAGCAAGATACCACTTACCATCAATGGAAAGGATCACAAACTATCTCATATATGCTCACCCATTGGCCAAATGGGGAGAAATAACCCCAACAAGCCTAGCTTGTGGGTACGATGCCAAGTGGGGTGTACTCTATCAAGACCAAAGAGAGATAATAGGTAGGATATGACTTATAGTGGAACGTAAGGATCACAAACTATCCTATTGCTTCACAATAAGAAGGATACAACTTACCATGCAAGGTAAGGATCACAGAATATCCTATTGTCCAGAGTTCCCTCAACATCAAGAGCTCTCTAACTCAATTCCTCTTAGTGTGAGCTCAAGCATTGGGGAAGATCATAGCTCAGTGCTCTTGATTAGCCGAGACCCTTACCCAAGAGGGTCACATCCATCAGTCCAAGTTTCTCTCTGAAGACCGAGAACTTCCCTTTTGGAAAGGATTTCGTGAGCATTATTGCTATCTTCTCATGAGTCAAAATGTGATGAAGTATCATTGTTCTTCTCTACACCATATCTCGAATATAGTGATACCCGATCTCAATATTCATGGACTTGTCATGGCAAACACAATTCTCTACTAATTGGATTCCACACTTGTTATTGTAATATATCATTGTCATATTCAGAACCTTCTCAAACAACTCTCCAAAGATCTTCCTCAACCATATTGCCTCGCAACTAGCCACACTAGCAACAATATATTCTTCCTCGGTCATACTCAAAGCTATGAACTTTTGCTTCCTACTCATCCGAGATATCATGGCAGGACCCAAACTAAAGCAACACCCTGATGTACTCTTCCTGTCAATAACATTTTCAGCCCAGTCAACATCAATGTATCCATGAAGTGTTATGTATTCGACAATATATCTATACCAAGATTAATCATCCCATGAAAATATCTCACCACATGCTTGTAAACATCCCAATATGCATGAAGAGGCTTAGTCATGAATTGACTCAAAGTGTTAATTGGAAAACATATGTTCAGACATGTGTTCACTATGAATGTCAATGCTCTAATCAACTATGGATACTCAGAGAGATTCAGCAAGTCAAGTCTGAAAACATCTCAACATAACCTTTTCAAGTTCATTTCCATCGGTGTTGCCACATACTTGCATTTTACCATTCCAAATCATTCCAGCAATTTCACAAAATATTTACCTTGAGAAAGAAAAATATCAATGGGTCTTTACCACACTTCTAATACTAGGAAGTAATGCATCAAATCGAGATCCTTCATTTCAAACTTAGAGGCCAACTCCCTCTTACATTCGAGCATCAAAATCTACCTACCTATAAAGAATAAATCGTCAATATATAAAACCAAAATCAAAGGCATACCTTGGGACACTTTGAAGTAGAGGTTTGGGTCAACATTGCTTCTTGTGAATCCAAGGTTCACCAGGTAGCTATCAATATGGGCATACCGAGCTCTAGGAGCTTTCTTTAAACCATATAGTGTCTTATTTAGTCTTCAAACATGAGTCTTCCTATCCTTTACTTAAAATCCCTAAGGTTTCTCAACACATTATTCTTCCTGTAGTATGCCATGAAGAAATGTAGTTTTCACATCCACCTAGTGAAGGGTCCGTCTTTGACTTGCAACTAGGGAACTAATAGAACTAGATAATAGTGTATCATACAACTAGTTAAAATATATCATCAAAGTCTTCTCCCTCTTTTTGGGAGAATCCTCTAGCCATGAATCTCACCTTATATTTCTCAATGCTTCCATGAGCTCCAGGCTTTATCTTGTATAGCCACTTCAAAGATATGGAAAACGTTCCTTTGGGTTTTAGAACAACATCCCACACACCATTCTTCATAATATACTCATATTCTTCGGACATAACATGCTTCCAAATCTACTCTTTCATTGATTCTTCAAAAGTGGGAGGTTCAACTTGTATGATGGTACTCATAGATACAACGTATCGTTGGTATCGACATGGTTTCTTGATTTCTCTAAAGGTTCCTCTAGCATCAACATGTATTATGACATATTTTAATGTAGCAGGAAGCCAAAGTGGTATCTTCCTGGTAGGGGGATCACATGGAGGAGGATCCAAGGGGTCCATAGGCTCCATGGTATCATCAATAATATGCTTCTCATATTCCAACACAAAAGGACCTTCCAGTATGTCCATGCCATCATCCTTCTTCTCAAGAGGAGGAGGTAGAGGAAGGTCCCTTACTTCTCTAAGGGGAAGATCTTCATCAAAAGTTACATCCCTGCTAAACTCGATTTTCCTTTGACTATATATATATATATATATTATATATATATATATATATATTATATATATATATATATATATAAATATATATATTTCATAGGCTTTAGAGTTTTCACAATATCCAACAAATGTACCTTCCTTTCCAGTGGCTTCCAACTTGTTCCTCTTGTCCTTTGGCACATGAAAGTATATGGGGCAACTAAATACCCTTAGATGTCCAACATTAGGCTTCACATATGCGAACACTTCTTTGGGAGTCTTGTCACCTAGGGCTTGATGAGGAACCCAATTTTGAACATAGACTGTTATATTTGTGGATTCTCCCCAAAGGAACTTTGGTAGATTTTGATCATGTAACATGGCTTGGGAAACTTCCATGATAGCCTTGTTCTTTCTTTCATCCACACCATTCTTCTTAGGATTATATGGTACAATAGTCTCTTTTGTGATCCAACCTACTTGCAAATATCAACGGACTCATTTGAGGTATATTCTCCACCATTGTCAGACCTAAAAAAATCGATTCACTTCCTTGTTTGATTCAATATCAATGCCTTGAAATACTTGAAAATATCAAATGCTTCGTCCTTATGCTTCAAATAGAATATCCATGTTTTCTTGGAGAAGTCATCAATAAAGATAATATAATAGAGGTAGCCACCAAGGGAGTGCATTGGCATAGGTCCATGCAAATAAGAATGAATGAGTTGTAGAATATCACTTGTCCTTCTTTTACTAGAGGTGAATGGTCCCCTTTACTTGTTTCCACTAACACATCTCGAACATACTCCATTATGACTAGATTGAACATTAGGCATATCGGAAACCAATATTCTAACTTTAGGAAGGGCTTCATAATGTAGATGTTCCAACCTTTGGTGCCATAGCTCAATTTGATAATTGATATCATGGACCATTACTCACAAAGGTCATCCATTAACTCTATATAGTCCTTCACTTCTAGATCCCAAGTTGAAAGCATCTGTCATGTGAAATTCCATAGGCCAAGTGAGGACCTTTCCTCTTGTAAAGGATACTCTCATACCTCTGTCTTTTAAGGTAGATATAGATACCAAGTTCTTCTTTAATCCTAGAACATACATACCATCATGAAGAATAATGAATTCCTTAGAGTGCAAATGAAATTTAACATAACCAAATCCATTCATAGGATGAGTGGAGTTGTTCCCAAGGATGACCTTTAGATTTTTCTCCCTCTAAATAATATTTGAGAGGACTTCTCGGTATCCAGAGAAATGTCTAGAAGCTCCACTATCTACCATCCAGCTATCACAAGAATCTAGAGGATAATTAGAAAGAGTAGAAATAAGAATATATTCTGATTGAGTAGCAACTTCATTATTTTCATACCTGGAGTTCCTCGACCACTTTTGAGGATGATGGCCTTCTTCTCGATGATTAGGAGCATCTCTTCTTCTACTATCATTTCTTCTTATTCTATCATCTCATCTTATTCTATCATTGAACTTGTTGTTGGTGAAGCCATGATTGTTGTTGTAATTAGACTTTAGAGAATTTCTCTTTTTCAAATAGTTTCCAACATAATGACCATGTTTGTGAAACTATTTGAAAAAGAGAAATTCTCTAAGGTCAAAGTCAATGACAAAAACAATAGTACCAAATAGTCAATAGTTAACTTGCCTCCAGAAGAGCTCGATCAACTATAAATATTGTGGCCTTGAATGTTGTTCAAAATGCAGTCAAAATAGTCTCAAAACAATCCTCCAAAATTGGTCAAAGTGAAAGTCAAATTTTGCTAAAACCCTAGTCACAGAATTGTAGTCAACCAAGGTCAAAGTGCCCAAAAAAGTTCATCCTCTTTACCAAATAATTTCAACCTCCCAAAGAGATACAAAAGTTCAAGTCAAATCAGGTCAAACCACTCCAAAACTACAAAAAAGTCAACATTAGTCAAAGGCTGGCCAAAGGCAGATTTTAGCCCATCCAAAAGTCCTCTCTCTCCTACTCGTACATGTGAGAGAGACCTGTAATATTTTAGAAGAAGTTGAACCTCCAAAGGGAAGAAGAAGATTTGTGATGATCATGTCCAAATGAGGTTCCCCTGACTTCTATTTATATGTGATTTTTGAGGTGGCTTTTCCTTGTTCATGCTGACTTGTACTTTTGATTCCTTGTGGGTTTTCCACTAAAAATAACATATTTCCTTAACCAAATTAAATTATTCCAAGGGAAAGGAGGGTCTTCTCTAGATGAGAAATGTAGTGCCCTGCTCTAGTTGACTGACCTGGATATGACATCAACATTAATTTAACCTTAAGCGACACACATATTATACTTTGAAGACCTTAGGTTCAGGTTCCAAACACTTATATCTACTATTAGTGGATGTGATGGATGTGTTTATTTCGTAGTTAGTGTTAGGTGACGACAATGTTGACTGATATGCATGTTTTCTATTGATGTTATGACGATGACAACTTTGATGGATATGTGTTTTTCTATATATGTTATGATGGTGATAGCATTGATGGATATGTGTGTTTTCTATTGATGTTATGATCATGACAAGTTGGATGGATATGTATGTTTTCTACTGATGTTTTGATGATGACAACTGTGATGGATGTGTTCCTTATGTTGGCTACTTACATTAGTTCTAGTTCACGATGAACAATGAAGTGGATCACTATGTCATGTTGATGATGCTATTATGACAATGATTAACATTGTGAAACTTGTTACTTATGATTATCAAGTATGATAGGGAATCACCAGATGTAGTCGCATATGATGAGTTGATGACATCTGGTTTGATGGAAATGAATATTTTGTCTTTGAAATTTTAAAGTTTAGTTTGAATCTTGTTATAAATTCTAGTGAAATGTTAGTGGCTATAGGCACAAGTTAGTTACTTTTTCGAATGACTCACACATGAGTGATGGGGTTGTACAAATGGATGGAACTGCATGGGAGGAGTGGGATAGTGACCTTGATTTCACCCGCTAGCACTCCTGCCATGACTTGGGATGGAAGGGTTGGGTCCTATTCACCTTGAAGATCACAATGTCATGGGGGAAGGTCCAAAATTGGGTCACTCACAAGGATTTACTGGGGGATAGCATCAAGGCAGATTCCTTCATCCCCAAAAACATTAGTCTCACTATAGAGGGTAACACAATAGATGATAACTGTCTTTGTCGTTGCACCTAGATTTCCCCTTGTAGCCACTAGATGCTTGAAGGGCAAGAGACGTGGCACCTTTGGAACTTTAGGGGAAGTTCTTGAAGGGAATGATTGACTTGGCACCCTTGGAATCAAGAAGAAATTGTTAGGCATGGCACCCTTGGAATTTCAAAAGTAAGTTCTTGAAAGGCACGATCGACTTGACACCCTTGGTACAAAAATAAAAAGGGAAACTACTAAATATCATCAAAATATGAAAATATTACTAATTCACATCAGGTGGTAAAATGAATTTAGAATAAAGGAAATTAAATCAAGAATAAACTTGGGGTAAAGGGAGAATAGGAAGAAATAAAAATGTTGTACCTTGAGAACTCTACCCTTCCTATGTTGGAAAATATTAGGTAGATAATGCATATAAGTATTTTAAATAGGTAAAAGTGGGAAAGTAGGACATAAAGTTAATTATAAAAAGTAATCTTAAAATAGTTAAACTTCATTAACAGAAGAGGGTGGTGAATTAAAATAAATATTAATAAATTAAAATTAGAGAAATTTAGAGAACTAAGAATATCTATCTAAGTGGAAAATTGAGTTAAATTAGGAGGTAGTTAGGGAAAAAAAACTGAGACTTATCAGTTGACTCCAGTAAGGAACATAGATTAAGGCGCTGAAAAGGGAGATCAAGAGACAACTAGGAGAAGAAATAGGGAGTCTTGTTGGGGTGAGGACAAATATTATTTTTGAATTAAAATTTTAAGTAAATAATTTTGGAGAGCCTTGGTGAGAGGGTGACACATGGGTGGGTGAATAATCAAAATTTTGGATAAATAAAAATAATTAATTATGCATGCAGTTCCAAGTGTCACCTATGAAGCTTCCTATAAAAGAAGGGGCAAGCCATGGGAGAAGGGACTTTTTCTTATGCTATTGTTGGATAGATGAGATTATGTCACTACGAGTGGCTATGAATTATAGTTTAGTTTTTTTAGGTAGAGGTATTTAGAGAGGGGGATCTTGAGCCAAGGAGTGCTCACCTCTATCAGCTAGCACACTTTCTCCATTGTACAACCTCATTGTAGCTCGGGGGTCTGTAGGGAAGAAGAATACCCAAGGAGTAGGCCGGGAGGTCAACTGGTGGGTCACTACATTCAGTCAGAGCACATCAACATTCACACTTGGGGGCAAATTACAACAAGGGAGTGTAAGTAGCGACAAGGCCAAGATCAAATCTCCTCTTCAGTTGAACGGTACCTATGGTATTTATGATGTTATACTATATGATTTTGTTGTGCCTATGGTGAATAAAATGTAAAATCGATGATATGTTGAATGTATTGTAATTCATGGAAGTTTGATGTAAATGCCTTAATATCTCTCATTTTCTGAGGTTTATCTACTTATGGTTGTCTTCCAATTTATCTGCATTGTTAAAAAAAAAATTAGTATAGGGTTGGTCTCTACAAGGAAGGTTGTCCAAAGGAGGGAATTTAACCCTAAGCTGCCAAATTAACAGTGATCACTAATGATTGTTAATTTCCCCTATTAGATAATGTGACCAAATGCTATATATTATAATATTATATATATATTATTAATAAATATATATATATTATATATGGTGAAACAAAACCATCAAAACACTTTTGGCTCTTTTAGGTGAATCATTTTATAAAGAGATTTAATATGCAATAATATTTTCATACAAAAGTTATAGATTTTAGATTTGAAGTAAATTGATTTTATTTCATAAGGTTGTAAGAGATGAAAGTAAAATCATGTTGGGTTTCTGATTTTTTTTTTTTTTTTTTAATCACCTTTGTTTGTAAGGGAAGGTGATGTGTTTATATTGTGTAAACTATTTAATCCTAAGAAAAACTTGTTAAAAATGTTAATGAAACAATTGGGTGGAAGAACAAACATTTATTTGTAGGGAATTGTTGTAGCTGCAACAACCCCCATTTTAGCTTGGTGTTTCTTTTACAATAAGTGGGGACCCTTCTTCCTCTAATCAAATTGCTTCTTATTTTGCGTTTGCATTAAGTGAAGTTTTCTTCCTTGACCCTTTTCTCTCATGACAACACTTATGTCACTTCACGATACTATTCCTCTCCTCAGAGAGATGCTTGCATCATTGGTCTCATTTTTTCGTAGTGCCTCATATTTTGTAGTTGTTGCCAGATGGCATGTGGTTTGTTATGTTGTTATAACTTGTTTCGATCACATTTATTATTATGGGCTTTCCAACAACCTTTCGAACATTTAGTTTACTTGACTTTAGCCTCTAAAACTAAACCTTGATGAACTCCCTTTAAATTGTTAAAGTGTTAGCTTGATTTGGTCTCTTTATGCCATTCCCAAAATGTTTATTTCATATGTTAATACACATATTATGACATACAATAATTTATAATATGTTATTTTTTTTGAAGCGTGGTTCACAAACACTAGGTAGCCGCTACATCCACAGAAAAATCTAGGCAGATCAACCCAAAGGGATCTATTCATCACTAGGTAGCTGCTACTTCCACAGAAAAATCCAGGCAGATCAACCCAAAGGGATCTATTCATCAGCCAAACAAGCTGACCTAACCCCAAAGGCATTGAGGAAATTTGATCCCAAATGGCGAAATACATACCAACACTAAACTAGCCTTTAGAACTTTGTAATAATATTTTATTATATATAAACAAATATAATTAATAACAAATATACAAATATACATGTATTTATGTATTACATATGCCATAAAATTTTGTACAAACTTTTAATGTGAACCAAATATAATATAATCCTAAATGTCATGCCAAAACATTCATAGTTCTTTTAATACAAAGGCAGTGTTATTATGTTCATTAAACACTCAACGTAAGGGAGGGTTTAATGGTCCACGTACTTCAATCTTTATTTGGAAAATTCGAATTGTATTTAATGTTTCAAATGAAATCAAAACATTATTAACGTAAACCTCATAATGCGTTGTTATATATTTAACGTACATTGTTGTTTTTCCAATCACACGTCGTATCGTTTTGATTTTTTTTATAAAATGTTACACATGAATCCTCTACGCATTACAGGTGCAATTATTCACAGACCATTGGATCATAAAAGCATGTATTCACCCGCGCACATAGGCATTAACGATGTTGTTAATTCCTTCATTGATTTGTTGGGTAATTAACGCTTGAGGACATTATCAAAATGCTTTTATGTTTCTGTTTTACAGGCAAAAATTGAGTTAAAGAGTTTGTTATTGAATTGATGAGATTCCAACCAAATCGATGCCCAAAAAAAAACAAACTTGAGGAAGGAGGTAGTGCCTTGGAGGAGGATTTACGTGGAGTGGGTAGCAGCTCAGCCTCTGGAGGAGGCTAGAGCAACGTAGGTTGCTGGAGCTGGCTCTGAGCAGCAGCTCTGCTTAGCTAAGGTCTTTGGAGGAGGAGCGTATGTTCTTTGAGTGGCAGCGTGGGTTACTGTGAGCTGAACGCACTGAGAATTGCTGGGCAACGATGTTGGTGAAGCCATAACGTAGCCTGGCATGTGGGGGAGGAAAAACGCAGAATGCAACCTTGGAGGGGATTCAAATTTCTTTGCACCTTAGTTCGAAATCGATTGCTGAGGATTCAAGACTTTACTTATTGTGATTTTGGCACCTCAGTTCTGTGCGTTATGCGTTTTTTTGTTTTTTTATGTGAATACAAATAACATCCTCGTTTATTTTGTTTTAATTCATGCTCCATGCCACGTTAATATTTTTTTCATCAGCTATGTATTCTAATTAATTTTTAATTAATTACAATACATCAGTGGACATTAACCACCATCATATATATATAATTACTATTATATACATACTGAATCATGCCATTATGTCTTGTTTTACAATATCATATTAATATAATATTATACAAACGAACACATGATGGTATTGTTATTTTCTTTCATTAAAATGAGTTTATGGGAATGAGTTTGTAAAATAAGTTATTTGTATATTTATCTCTACAATTTTTTCTTGCGTTATCTTTTAATCTAGTAGAGAAGATTTTTTTTATACTGAACTCATTATGTTATTGATTTCAGGTGGGTAAATAAAGTTATAGTTATTTTAGGATGTTCTTACTAAGGTTGTTTTACTTACATTTGAGTTAAGAACATTCATAGATCTTGAAATTGTTTTGGGATCTATGAGTGAATTTTTCATCTTAAGATCAAATGACACTCTTTTCCTTTTCAGTTAAAATACTTTTAGCTCTTGATTAAGCATGAGGTTATCTTGTACTTAGTGAGGATAGGTTTCCTTTTATAATCATTTACATAGTTGCATTTATTTTCCAAGACTCTTTGTGAAGGAGAAAAACTCTTAAGAGGTCATTTTTTCTAAAGTTATATTATACGGATGATTCTCTAATATTCAGTTTATTAATCATAAACATCATCACTCTTAAACAAACTAAAGATCATTCTTGTGCATATTGTATATATTTGTTTATACAACTTAGACTAGGTTAACATAGGCTAGTTCTAGGGCACGGGTAACTGGAAACCCATTTAAACTAGTCAGGATTGCCACTATAACCGAAAGGAGTCTAATGGGGACTTTGACCATGAAATTTTCTCACAGGTTGAGCCAGGACATTTCCAGGCATCAACAGGGACACATTGTTGCGTGGTAGAAGTGTGAGCTAGCACAAAGTAGTGATGCAAATAATAATTTTGGCACACTACTATGTGGAAATTGACATAGCATTAGTTTAGGAGTTCAAATGATTATAACACCTTTGTGTGACAACGTCAACTTCAAAAATTCATTATTTTTACATCTGGTAAAGATTCCCATGAAAAGTTCCAAGAAACAACCCATTTATTTTTTGTATATGTAACTTTTGCAGGACATCATGATAATAATCTAAATTAACCATTTTAAAAATTTATGCATGTCTTGAAAATTAAAAAAATTGCAATCCAAGAAAATAATCTTACGTTATTTTTTCTTAAGACAAAGAATTCACCAAAAGTTGGAAAAGAAATTGAATTAATTTTTATAAGGAGTCCAATTTGGTGGAATTTGTTGGTCCTTGAATACGTGATTGTGCAAGTAAAGCTCCACATCTTTGTAATGTGTTTTCTTCCTTTCTAGTTTCTTATGAAAGTGAGTCATGCATTCTCTATTTTATGGTTTCTCCCATTTCATGTTATTTTCTGTATTTAGATTCATGTCATGAATGGGTCCAAATTTCATCTAACACATTGCAAAGAAAAATAAGAAAAATATGAACACACCAAGGTTACTAAATCATAAATATTCCAGGTTACAACCAATAGTCTCTAGTTGTCCCCTTTTCTAATATAAAGTGGCTATAAAGGGGCAAATAAAACAATTAAGACATTTTATTTCCTTTAAATTTAGACAATCCCTTTATAACAATCACCAATAGTGTCCAATTCCTCTGTACAAAATTCGTGAAATGCAAATATGAAGCAAATAAATTTAAATTTATGATACATTGAGGTAAGATAATAAAATGATTTGGGGTCATTAAAAGGCTTTGAACAATGACTTATACATTTAATGCACATAGTTAAGTGTTTCAAAAAATAGTAATAAATTGCATAAGTCATAATCTTAAATGTAGGTTATATAATCAATAACCACAATATCTTGGTGGGTTAGCTCAAGTGGTTCAGTGCTTTGAGCTTTGTGTAGGAGGTCATAAAGTTGTTTCCTTTAGATGATTGTCTCTATTGTATGTCTCACTTGATGTTTTTTCTAGGTCAAGTACCATAATTAGCATGAGAAAGTTCACATTTGGTATCATATGTCATTGTGAACAAGTGGTTGAGAGTTTTCCTGCAAGGTTTTCCCGGGAAATAATAACAATAACCATTATGTTAGAGGTGAATTATCTCCTTAGCCATTTTTCCTTGGCCCGTATCTCTCTATAAGGTATTTTGATCACGAAATGATGAATCTAACAAAATGAACGCCAATTATTTACTTATATGCATGATCCTAGAAATCTTTCTATTTGAATCTATAACATTAGAAGCTAGTGTTTTGCAACTTTTGAGGTTCAAAACTTGTCTTCCTCTTTCAAAAAGTTGTGCCTTTATAGTTTGGAGGCGATATAGAGATTCTTATAGAAGCCCTTTTTCTTCTCTTTGTTATTCTAATCATATCCTATGCATATGTATCATATGTTAATTGTTCTATTAATGTTTCTTGTTGTCATGATGAAGTCATTTAAAGCATCGATTAGGGTTTGCTTCTTAGATAATTTGTTGAATTTCATAGATAAATCTACACAATCACCTAGGTAGTTGGAACAATCACTCTCATAATTTGACAATTGAAATGTTGTTTTAGAATTCATGGACAAGAATGGGCTCAGTGCATTCCTTGGATTTTGAAACTAACCTACAAATTGCCTGAAAGATTGAAGTAAGGGTGGGGTATGTAATTCAATAGACCCATGAATGAGAATGTATGTGAAACAATCATGAATGCATAGAGAAATCCACATATAGAGACTAGAGGCACATGAGTGCCTCAAGCAATTTGTTTTTTACATGGAATGTTTCTTGGGGTGTTTTTAGTGAACATCATTGTTTTGAGTATCCAAATACTCCAAAAAATGTGCTAATCATGAATTGGATCAATATTGTTGTGTTTTGGGTTCTTTAAAAATGAAATTTGCATGACAAATACTTGTGAGGGAGCCTTGGAACTATGTTGAGTCACAATTGATGTGTGATGAGCGAGCATCATAAGTACAGACTGTAGAGTAGCAAAGGTACTTTTGTATTGTTATATTATGCAAATGAGAGGGATATGAAATTGTGGAGACAACAAGCTCTACAAGCATAATATTTTTTTTTATCCTTTCATGATAATTAAGGAGAGTGGCCATTAACCAACCCGATTTTATAATTTTTCATAGTTTTCCTTTTGGTATTGTGGCTTGAGTTTGGTGGCGACTACCTATAGACAACATTGGTGCAACACAACTTATGTTTGGGTATAAAAGGATCATTCTCAGATTGGTTGCCAACAAAAAGTAATTTTGCACATAAGTGTTTGTGTTTCAATTGGCCATGTTATCATTCATTTATTGATAATGATGTTCATGGATGTGTAATTTAATCTATTTGTCTACCAAAATTGAAATTTGGTAATGTATGTACATGGTCGAATGTTGAGTTTTAATGGGATGTTCATGTATGTCGTTGTATGCTTGAATTTTCCAAATGGATGATTTGAGTGGAAATTGGTGGCTAGCCGCCTTTTCCATCGAATCACCATGGCTAATATTTGATTTTTACCATTCATGGGGTTTAAGCCCATGATTTTGCCAAGCCATGGGAATCACCCATGGTATCCATCTATTGTATTTAATAATAGAATATATAATAAAATATGGAAGTATGTGACTTAAAATGAGGAGGAACCCATAAATAATATAAACCGTCTCATAACCTTTGTAAAATCCATTGAAGTCTCTCACGATATACTCCTATTAGATATTACCATTTAAGAAAAAAATTAAGTTTTCATTTTTATTTTTATTTTTGTTGCATATTGTTTCCTCTACAATATTTGCAAGGCAATTATTTTCCTCTATTTAATCTTATTTCTCACGCAATTTGAATGAGCGGTATTAAAGTAATTTGTGTCTTATTTCTTGATGCATATACTTGACCACTACATGATATAAAGAGTTGGATCTTAAGATAACTTCACTTGAGTACAACCATTCTTTCCATCACAAGTGATCCCCCATGGTGGAAGAAAAGAGAAATGACAGAGCATGAGATCCTTTCAAGACATTTCTTAGGGAATTCCTCACATGAAAGAAGAATGAAATGTTGGACGACTTTGCGTAGATTCTTCAATGAATACTTCTCATTGCTGAGGCATCTTTGACAATAATCTATTTTTGGAGATGAATTTCCCTTCAAGGGAAAAATCAATTTTGATATCCCCTTGTTTGAAGGCCAAATAGATGTAGATGCGTTAGAGAAATGTTGAATATTCTCAAAGGATATTACTCTGTACACCCTTTTTTAACGATGAAAATATTAGCTTTACACTCCTTAAACCCTTCCCCATGTCAACATTTGGTGGGAAGGTTACTAGAAGAGATACTTTGTAAATGAATATTCCAATATTTAGTTTTATAGGGTACATTTTATGCCCATTGTGTGGATGGTGTAGGGCTAATCCTTCAAAGTTTTGACATGAATATTCCACCTAAAAGGACTCTCCTAGAATGCACCTTCTTAGATCATTATACGGATCTAGGTCTAATCATATGATTTCCTATAAGATGATGATATTTGGATTTTGTTTATGCACAAACCTCTTTATGGGGTGTTGTGAAAGGGGTACTCCCAACCCTCTAATATTAAATGAGATTATAATTGTTTTAAACCATACCACTTGACTACTTTTCTAAGGACCCTTATAATAAGCAATGGTATTTCTAAGAGAACTTCCTTATCTCCTTCATGTTTGGCATGCTATATATGGAATTGTTTCTTTGCTATATAGGTCACCAGAGTTCAATGTTGATTCCATTCTTGACCTTGTGTTATATATTTAGTAAGTGGATGGAGTATCATGAAATCTGTATTTTTGTTTTTGTATAGGAAAGAGTGGAACTAAGCCCACCTCATCCAATTACACTTCTTTTCATTGACCCAAATCTTGATACTACGCACATACAACACATTTATGGATAAGGAGGGATTGGTGTTTTGACTCTTGAATCCTATGAGTTTTTATTTTGGATTTGATATGAATAACTATATATTTCTATTAACCTAAATTCTACTTGCACCTATTGATAACTTGGATTTTTGTATTTTTACTATGTTATGGTTGTCCCCCATAAGCTTTCACTTGAATTTACTAGCCCCCTTCAAATAATCAACCCCATTTGTCGATGAACTCATTACCATATGGAAGATGTCATTATAGTATGTTTTCTTTGAGTGTTATGACAATAGGAATGTATTGAGACATTCCCATTTCCACACATATAATAACCACATAAGTGTTATTTTGTTTTAAGGTTTCTAGATTTGTGTGGAGGGAAGTGTGCAATGAGTGCACCATAGCTTTGAATGTCGAGAGTTCCTAGAAGGTAATGGGTATTTAAGGAATTTTTGAGTTCTTGTAACTCAATTTTTTGGATACTTTCTCTTATTGTATTGAAATTGATATGCCATAAGAAAAAGGTTAACCCTACATGGCCCTAGAACCTTAGACCACCAAATGCTATTCTATCTTAATACGCAAAAATGTTAGAAACAAAAGTATTATATCCTTTAGAACCCACCTTGATCTCGATTGGATAATTATATTATTTTTCATGCATATTAATAATTTCAGAGTGGAAATAATGGAGGAATTACTTCAGAGGATGATTTTATCGACAAGTCCCAGTTTAGTGAATTGGGGTCTGAAATATTGTGGAAGCCGCTTGAGGAATTGAATTGCATGTTTTAGTAGTAAATATTTGTTAATTAAGTAAAATTCCCACTAGAGATATTAGACATACAAATATCTTTCCAATGATGTAAGAATCAACTTAATTGGAATTTGTATGCAAAAGTTATGCCACTCAAAACTTGACCTTCTTATTTTGACCACCATGATTCAAGAGGATGCAATGTAAGCCCTCATTATTCACAAAAAAGGGGATAAGCACATGATCATGATGAAGAATAATCTATAAGAGTCAATATTTTAACTCTAGTTAGGAGTTTAAATTGTTAGATTCATTGTATAATAGGCTATTGGTTTGTGTTATAACTAGGCTGCTAGGAGGAAAAGTGGTTCCATTTTATTCGAGTGCATTTTGTTCCATAGATGAGAAGAGTAGCAAAGAGTGGATAGGGAGAGAAAAAAATTAGATAAAATTTCAGCCTAAAAGTGGCCTCCTAAGGAGAAATAATAAAATAATGGTTAAAATAGTCAAATAAGAGTTATGAATTTTGGATGGAAAAGAAGAAATTGATTTTTTGTTTTTTGTTTTTGTTTGTTTGTTTGTTTGTTTTTTTTTAATTGTTTTTTTGACTTATCTGCTTATAGGTTTACTCAAATTTCAAGTGTAGACATTCATTGGATGCAAAATTAAATTCTACATCCAACGAGTACCCATTATGCATATTTTTGAGAAGACACACAATGATAAAAATTGAAGATACATTTAAAAAACATGTTCTTCAATTTTTATCAATGTGGGTCTTCTCAAAAGTATGCATAATGGGTACTTGTTTGATTCTGTTTTAATGTATCTTCGATTTTTATCAATGTGAGTTTTCTCAAAAATATGCATAATGGGTAATCATTGGATGTGGAATTTGATTCTGATTCTAAAGAGTGTCGACACTTGAAATTTGAATAAACCTATAAGGAGATAAGTCAAAAATACAATTAAAAATATAGTTTTCTCATTTTCCTCCAAAATATTTGCATGTACCTCTTTTTAAATTTAAAGGATTTTGATTGCTTTACATATTATGACATGGAATTTACATGAAAATTTCATGAGCACTTTTAGGCTTAAATTTCCTCTAATGAGAGATGGTTTGGGCTTTGTAGAAAACCACAAGCTAGAAGTCTCACTCCTTTGTACTTGTAGCCATTTCGATTTAGAGAAAGAAAGAGTAGAACAACCTTGCCTTCTAGTTGGGTTTTCTCCCAAAAGGGTTTCCTAGATCATATATTGTGTTATTATGGTTGTGAGTGATAGTTTTTGTGTATGTTATTTTTTTTTTGTATTACATAAATTGAATGTATGAAATAGGAGGTTAATAAATCTAGAAGTCTAAGGAAATATAAACCTCGTAACATAGATTTAAGATTTTAAGTATAAATTTGTCAGATCTATTGTGTCAAACTATTCTGTGGAATATCCACAGTAGTTTATGCATCATATTGGTATCATGATATGTTTATTTCCATGAACCATTCACATTCCTTGATCAAGATGGAAGAAAAGGTTGACATCAAGCAATATTAAGGTGATATTGATGCTTTGAAGCTAATTCATTGGTTGCAACTATTAGAAGTTTAGTTTAGTGTTCGCTCATCTGAAACTAGAGGGTCATCCCCTAATCTAGTGGGAAAGCTACAAATAGACCCTAAGGTTTAAGAGATATCCTCCATTTATTATGTGGGATGATTTTAAAACTCTAAAAAAGTCACAATTTTATCCTATCGGGTATGTAGAGGCTAGTGGATCTAGTGGCATTACTTGAGGCATAGAAAAGGAAATAGTGTACATGACTATACAACTAATTTAGAAATATGGAAATAATGCTTGGTATCTCCCAAAAGAACCAATGCATACTCATCAAGTATCTAGGGGGGCTATAAAGCCATTTGTAGAATCAAGTGATGTTGTTCAATCCTGCAACAATGGATGAAGCTGGTGTACATGCATAATACCTAGAAAACATAGGCCTAAAGAGGGGGAAATCAAGTGGGTCAAAATAGGAGCCCTAGGAGGATTTCGAGGGGAAAATGGAGTGGAAAGGGGGAAAATATAAAAATACAAAAGCCAAAATGCACTAGTTTTAACACTTCTTTGCAACCCCGTGTACTGTATCAAGTTGTGGGAGGTGTTACCTATTGATTTTACCTGATATAAAAGGTATGTTATGAAGATTGGGTAAAAAATTTTCCCCAACATTTTCAAAAATCAAAACAAATTCCACCATCATGTTTAGCTCATTGAAAGATTTCTAGTGATATAAATTTTATCTCAATCCAACTCCTGGATTGAAAGTTATACTCATTTGAAGTTTGGCCAATCATATGGAGCCACATCAAAATTGAATTACCACATGGCATCCATGTGGTTCGTCTGGATCATGTGGCACTAGCACACCAACATAATGTAGGGTCCATGTCATCAAGGTGTTACCACATGGTATCTACATGACACTACCACGCCAACACAACATGGGTCCATGTCATCATGACGCTGCCACATGGCATCCATATGTGGCCCATGTGGTGATGCCACATCAAGATAATGGGTGTCCATGTCATGCATGGGTTGCTACATGACATCCATGTGGTCCCTGTTAGGTCTTGATGTCACTCTTATGATAATTTGAGTGCAGGATCCACCAGGTTGTTCCCCATTATGTTTTGCAACATATTTTCATTATATCTACTCTGCGGTTAATTCAACTTTTCAACGATGTATCATCATTCACCACTCTCGGACTCCTAGATATATTGATCCATTTTCTTTTTTGAAGGTGATATGGCTTAAGACCCATTTGAGCCTTCACATGGGTGTTCACCATTTGCCACCCTTGGATCTTGAAGCACCGAATCGACCTAGACTTCAAAGTAGTTCAACTGTCTGCCACATCCGACCATTCCATCTTCCAAAGTCGCATCTGTCCTCTTCAAGTCTAGATCCGTGGATCCTCAAATATTCAAATCTGCCACAAGGTAATTCAACCTTAAATGCATTCAACCTTCACAGATGGGAGTTCCCCCTTGCCACTTCCAAATCCTGGATGCAATTCCACTTGATAGTAATCCAATTCGGGCCACATATAGGCCTTTCCTCATGGTATAGTCATTGCCCCTATCAAATGTTGAATTTTGTAGTTATGATCGATCTTCATATTAGTTTATTTATCACTGATGTACTTGTAAAGCATGATCTTCATGCTCATTTGAAAAATCAAATTATTTTTGTATTTATCAAAAGATAAATTTACATTTTATTTAGTTCCCTAAGTTGTCCAAGTCAGTGATCTACCCTTCAAGTTATCTCAATTATTCTTGGCACCCTTTCAATCCATGGTTCACTATATATTGAAGTCATTCATCCTCCTCTCTAACCACAATTCGTTTTAAGCATCATTAAATAATATATCTATCCATATGAATCAAGTCAAAGGAGTGGATAGAAGATATAGAAGTGAAGTCGAGTCTCTTGGAAGGGTCAAATTTTCTCTATGGCATATAACTCAGAAAGACCAAGTATCTCTGTGATTTGTCTCTCTACTAGGAGGTTGAGTTTTTGTGAAACTAGGAGGCCGAAGTTCTGTGACTATCTCTATATAAGAAGGACGAAATACATATGGTATATTTCTATGGAAGAGGGCCAAAATTCTGTGGTTCGCATTTGTGGAAAAGGGCCAAAATTTTATTGGTTATCTTTGTGTAAAAGGGGAAGCATCATCTATCTTTGTGGTTACAATTGATTTGAGGAGGGATGACTTGGAAACTTGGTGAATGCTCTTACTTGTTAGTTTGTTGTTGGGTAATTTATTTGAGCTTTAAATTACTTTACATTACATTATCAATTTGAGATTGTAAACTTGTTAAGTATACGACACAATATATGCTCGTAGTTTAGCTTTCAATTCTGAAAATAAAATAAAATTGCAATGAAACAAATTTCTACTCTATAAAAACAAATTAAATGACATGAAATGAAATATTAATCTAGAAAAGCATTGAAAAAATAATTTAGGAAAGCATATAAACTTAATCTATGAAAGCATGGAAATCTCTAATCTATAAATGTGAGTAAATTTAATATATGAAAGCTTGTAAATTTAATCTAGAAAACATTTGAAATCTATTTCTATGAAAGAAAACAACTCTAATCACAAATGAGAATGTTTTAGATTTTTTTTTTTTTTTTTTTTTTTTTTTTTTTTTTTTTTTTTTTCTTTAAGCACTTGATTGCAATATGGAAATAATGAAGTGACAATTAGAAACTTGAAAATAAAGCATCTAAAACAAATAAATAAATCAAATCCTAAGTGATCATTGAAATGCACAATTATTTCTTGATTGATTAGAGAATTGTGATGAATTAAAAAACTAGATTGATTTAGGTTCAAAATGAGTGATATCTTTATTAATTTGATGGATAGTTCAATTTTTTTTTTCTTTTATTGATATATTTGTTGACCGCAACAAGAAATCTGAAAAATGACATTTTAAATATCCTCGAAATCTCTAAAACCATGCACTATTTTGAAGAAATTTTCAATATATGTCTTATTGTGGTTGGACACTACGTTAGAAGCTGGCTTCTCAAAAAATGTTTTTAATCTAAATCACCATCTTTGATGAAGAGTTGAAAGCTCACAATTGCAACATTAAACAAAGTGCTACTGCTGATATGCAAAAGATACTAAATTAAAACATAAGAAAACTAATATTAAAAACATATATTATGGAACTACATGAATTATAAAACTATATCTTTTAACAAAATAAAAATATAAAACTCTAAAATAAATAACGCAAGAACTTATCAAATTTATTTTACTCCATCATAGTTTGGAATTATGCTCCAAGAGTTCCTCCTTTTGAATGGAGAAGACAATTCTATTTATATAAAAATTAAGATAACTAATTAATAAATGTAGATCCACAAATATCTCATGTGGTTACAACTATGTGTTAACATCTAGCAAGTAACATCTCTACATATCTTCTTATAGGCTCTAAAATATTTGATAAGAAATCTGATCAAAACTTTCATTATTTTTCTCCATCAAATGTGCTTGAATTATTATCTCAAATATTCCTCAAATCTTCAAGAGTTTGAAGAGGAAATTCTAATTTGAGACTTAGACTCCAAATATGACTTTGCTGGAATCTTCAAATATGCCTACACGCATCACAAAACTCATCCAACTTTTATATATAAGTGAATACATGTTATTTTCTAATATTTAACCATAAATTCACTAAAAATACTAAAATAATGATTTGGAAAGTAATAATGATAAACCCATATATGATCATGAAAATGGTCTTAGTGTAAGGTTATAGTATAGTGGAATATGGTTAAAAGTGAATGAAAACATGATGAAAAAGTTCACATTTTGTAGACCCAACATTTGTCCATAGTTTTGACTTTGATATCTCTTGTTGAATTAATTCTCTAGGGAAAGAATTGTTGGGTTTTTACCACAAGTGGGTTTTCCGAGGGTAATCATTGCGTTTATATTGTGCATGGTGATATCTACTTTCCTATTCTTGTATGGTTCATTTTCTAAAGTATAATTGCTTGACATCATCACAAGTAATTATCAATTTTCAGAAACAAGTACTAGTATACATTGTACTAGAATTTTCAAGATGGTTTCAGAACTTTGTTGAAGGAAGAAATTTGACTATCACACCTTGTTGAATCTCTCTCTCTCTCTCAAGGAAGAAATCCCTTATCTCTATGTCCAATATTTCTGAGCAAATGGTTCCATATTGTAAGGAAGGAAACAAACTTGAAGGAGCATCGAACTTCAAAGCATAGAAGAAGATAATTGATCTTGTCCTAGAAGAACATGAAGTTTTTCAATATGTTTGAGGCAAAGTACCTCAACTAGATGAAAATGATGTTGCATGGAAATTAAGGTTTAGGAAGGGCTAGGTCAAGTCTTAAATAATTTTATTTGAATCTCTTAAGGATCATTTAACTCCATTTGTCTCAGAATTTGCTACATCAAAGGAAGTCTATGATACTCTTGTTAATTTGTACTCAATTAAAAATATTGGTCAAGATATGTCTTTGAGGGATCAACTTCGTCATGTAAAAATTTCAATAGATGAAACTATGGTCTCCTACTTCATGAGAATTGCGTGCATAAGAGATAAACTACAAAGCATTGGTGAAGTCATTTTTGAATCTGAATTAATTACTACAACAATCAATGGCCTACCAGATTTATGGGATTCACTTGCATATGGGATCTGTGCTCGAGAGGGTTCTCCTAGCTTTGAATAATTTCATACCTCTTGCACATAGGAGGAATCCAAGCTTATTGCTAAAGGAAAAATTCAAAGACATGATGAAGGAGAATCTCAAGTTGTTGTTGCAAGATCTAGAAGGAATAATGGTATGAAGAAGTTTGGTTTTCAAAATAATAATGTGGATAGAAAACATAATCATCAAGGAAAAAAAGACTTGTCTAAAGTCCAATGTTATGTATGTCATAAGTTTAATTATTCCAAAGAATTAAAGAAAAATAAGAGGAAGGGAAAACATCATGCATCTACAATATAAGGTGAGGATCATCCCAAGAAATTGAGGCTTGAAAGTCACAAATATTTCTATTGCTTCTCTGCTCTTATAATTTCTTTTGAAGATGATGATTTGTGGGTGATTGATAGTGGAACATCAAGGCACATGATTGAAGAACATGACCATATCTAAAGAATATCAGGAGGAAGTTCATGTCACAATGTAGAACTTGGAGACAAGAAAAGTTACCCCGTTTAAGGCATTGTATCTACATCTATCAAATTGGAGTAAGGAGAGAACATTCATCTCAACAACATATTCTATGTACCAAGTTTGAAAAAGAATTTGGTTTCCATTTCATGTTTAGAAGATAAAGGTGATGGAGTAACATTTATTGATGGAAAAGTACTTGTATGGCTTAAAGGCTCTAGTATAGAAAATGCTAGAACCATTGGTATTCATGATGGAAGGTTGTATAACTCCTAAGTCAACCTCATAAAGCCTTGACTCACATTGATATAAATTCATGTGAATAATGGCATAGAAGGTATTCCTGTTTTCATTACGAAGTTTTGCCTTCATTAAGTCAAATGGTTTCAAGCATGCCCAAGATGAAGGTAGATCATGAAGGAGTATGTAGAGGGTGTGCTCTTGGAAAGAATGTCAAGAAATTATTCCCTAGTAGTGATAGTAGATCTAAATAAATTTTGGATCTAATTCATTGTGATGTGTGTGGGTCCCATGTTTGTGAAATCGCTTGGTGGCTATTTGTATTATGTGACCTTTATTGATGAATACTCATGAAAGGCATGGATCTATCTCATGAAGACTAAATATGAAGTATTTAAGAAGTTCCAAGAATTCAAAGCTGAGGTCAAGAATCTATCAGAGAAAAAGATAAAAATTCTGAGAATTGATAATGGATGGGAATACACTTCAAGATAGATTGTTGCATTCTGTAAAGGAGTTAGGATTAAGGTGGAGTTGATAGTTCCCTATAATCCACAACAAAATGGAGTAGTTGAAATGAAGAACATGTCTATTGAAGAATCTATTAGGGCTCTGTTATATGATCAAGATCTTGTCGAGTTCTTATGGGAAGAAGTATCGCAGGCAATTGTATATATCCAAAATAGAAGTCCTCATGTAATTATAGTAGACATGATTCATGAAGAAGAATTCATTGATAAAAATACAAAGGTTGATCATATGAATGTTTGATTTCACTATCTACATTCAAATTCCTAAGGACAAGAGGCATAAGCCTCACCCTTTAGGAAAGAAGGGAATATTTGTTGGACATAGTGATTCATAAAAAGCCTTCAGAATCTATATTCAAGGACAATATCAAATTGAATTAAGTTGATATGTCACTTTTGGTGAGAATGTTGCCTTTAAGAAATACAAAGAAGTCCCCATGGGCTATATTGACAATGAAGAACCTAAGTCTTCTAAGGAAGAGAGTCCAAGGCATTCATGTCCTTCAAAACTAGATGTTGATCATCCAGAAGAGCATGAAGTACCCAGTGAACCTGTGGACCTCATTATTGTTCCTGAAACTAATAAGAGACCAACGTGGTTTATATCTAGTCTCCAAGAAGAAAAAAACATGCAACTCCTCAAGGCACATTTAGAGAAAGCAAGAAAACAAAGAAGAATTCCAAGCATGAAACTTTGATGACTAAACTCATTAATTTTGAACCTTCTACTTATGAAGAGGGTACAACTTAGCAAGAGTGGAAGGATGCAATGATGGAAGAGTATTAATCAATTATAAAGAATGATGTATGGGAGATTTTACCAAGGACTGAAGGGAAGTAAATCGTGACCTACAAATGGATTTATAAGATTAAGCATAAAATAGATGGAAGCATTGAAAAATACAAGGCTAGATTTGTGGCTAGAGGATTCTCCCAGAAAAAGGAGAATATTATGACGAAACCTTTGCTCCAAATTCTAGGTACACAACTATTAGATCTCTTGTTTATATTAAAAATTCTATTGGATGGAACATACATTGAATGGATGTGAAGACAAATTTCCTCAATGGAGTAATTGATGAAGAGGTGTACATAGAACAACCTCAAGGGCTTGAGGTTCATGGGAGAGTCTCTCACATATGCAAATTGTGCGCCACAAAGAAAAGTCAATGACTCTCCATTTGTGTTGTGACATAGTTTAACAACCTCCTAATGATCCTTAAGGATGGAAATGCATCTATTTACCTACAAGATTTGGTCTAAAGTCAATTGTGATTTGCAACAAGTGGTATCAGAGCCCAGGTCACGGGTTCGATACGCACTTGTCTTGCACTGGGGGGAGATTGTTGCATGAAGAAAAGTCAGCGGCTCTCCATGTGTGTCATGACATGGTTTAAAAACTTCTTGATGATCCTTAAATCTAGTGATGTGCCTTTTTACCAACACCTTCAGGTTTTGGTCTAACGGGAATTCTGATTTCCAATAGATTGAAGAAAGCTTTGTATGGATTGAAGCAAGCTCCTATAGCTTTGTATTATTAAATTGATGCTTATTTGACAAGGATTCATTTCTTCAAGAGTGATGTTGATCTGAACTTGTACATCAAGGTTGTGAATAATGAGGTTGCAGTTATATTATTATATGTAGATGACTTATTATTGACAGGTGTGCAACATCTCATTCTTCAGTATAAGAGAGAGTTGGTCGCTGAATTTTATGTGAAGGATATTGGATTAATGCACAATTACTTGGGAGTAGAAGTGTGGAAAAAAGCTAGAAAAGTTTTCCTTGGTCAAGGGAAGCATATTATCAACATCCTTTAGAATTTTGGCATAATGGATTGTAAACCTATGGTAAATAATCCAAGGAAGCTAATGATTTTTTATTCTAATCTCTTTGATCCATCTATATACTGGAAATTGGTTGGCTCATTGATGTATTTGGTTAATACTAGGCCATCTATTTTCTTTGTTGTGAACACATCAAGCCAATTTTAGATAGAACCTAATTATGATCATTAGATTGCTCCAAAGCATGTATTGAGATATCTTAGTGGTACTGTTAATTATAGTTGAAGATATGTTGTAGGAAATGAGGTTCAACTATGGGATACTTTAACTTTGATGGGGCTGGAAGTGTTGAAGATGAGAAAAGTACAACTAATGGTTGTTTTAGTTTAGGCTCTGTGATGGTTTCTTGGATGAGCATAAAGAAAATCTATGTTTCACTCAACACTAAGAAATAAATATATGGTAGCCTGTGCAATTAGCTATGAATTGGTTTGGCTTTGTAAATTGCTTGCAAGTTTATTTCACGAGGTGTTGAAATCACCTGTGATATATTGTGACAATAAAAGTTGTATAAAGTTTTCAAAGAATCATATGTTCCATGGGAGGTAGAAGCACATTAGGATCAAGTATCAATTCATTAGAGATGTGGTGTAGAAAGGGGCAGTTAAGCTCCAGTACATCTCCAATGATGAGTAGATTGTTGATATTATTGGGAAGCCTCTTTCTAAAGAGAAGTTTGTGTACTTTTGGGACAATCCTGGTCTTGTGGAGAATTCCCCTCTCATTAAGAGGGAATGCTAATTGCATCGTGGACATGGTTTATCCCCGTGTCATGTAATTTGACCAGAATTATGGATGTTATTCCCGTGTTAAGTAGATTGACCAGAATTAGGGAGAATGTTTTGATAGATTAGATAACATCATGGACTGAAATTCTTCCTGTGTCATGTAATCTAATTGGAATTAGGGATTTTAGCTGTGTATCAAGTACATTGGCTTGAATTAGGATGAATGGTCCACAAAATTTCTTTCTCCCCATGTCAAGTAATTTGACCGAAATTAGGGAATGTATCCTTGTGTTAGGTGCTTTGACCTAAATTAGGGAGAATGCGTCAACAAAGGACATACTCCCTATGTCAGTTGACCTTGGTTGGAGTATGGTCCTACGGGTTGTAGTCTCCCAACATCATGCTCTGATCTCTTTCTAGAGAGAGATTGTTTATTTTTTATGAGGCCTATGGTGTTTCACCTAGGCTATTTGATGGTGAACCGTGATTATGTTGATGTTGCTGATTATGATATTGATGATGATGCTTATCTTAATCTTAATATTTCCCTAGAGAATTTGTAAACTTGAGCTCATATTGATAGTCATTATGATTACCTCCTTAGCTAAGAATGAGTGTTGAATTTTGTAGATATGGTCAGTCTTCATATTAATGTATTTATCATTGATGTACTTGTAAATCATGGTATTCATGCCCATTTGAAAAAAAAAATTATTTTTGTATTTATTAAAAGACAAATTTAAATTTTATTTTTGGTGCCCCAAGTTGTCCAAGTCAACTCTCCACCCTTTAAGTCAGCTCAATTATTCTCAGAACCCATTTGATCCATGGTTCAAGTCATTCGTCCTCCTCTCCAACCAAAATTCATTTTGAGCATCAAGCAATAATATCTCTATCCATACGAAGCAAGTCAAAGGAGCATATCAAAGATATAGAAGTTAAGTCAAGTCTCTTGGAAGGGTCAAATCTTCTCTATGGCATATCTCTTGGAAAGAACAAGTATCTTTGTGATTTGTCTTTGTGCAAGGAGGTCAAATATCTATTTAACTTGTGGTATAACTCTGTGGAAGAGGGTCGAAATTTTGTGGTTCATATATGTGCAAAAGGGCCAAACTTTTGTTGGTTTTATATGTGCAAAAAGGTCAAAATATTATATCTTTGTGGTTGCAATCAATTTGAGGAGGGTTGACTTGGAAACATGGTGAATTCTCTTATTGGTTAGTTTTTCCAGAGCTTTGACTTTGATATCTCTTTTTGAATTGATTCTCTAAGGAAATATTTACTGGTTTTTTACCCCAAGTGGGTTTTCCTAGGGTAATCATTATGTTTATATTGTTCGTTGTGATCTCTACTTTCCTACTCTTGTATGGTTGTTTTTCTGAAGTATAATTACTTGATTAAGAAGTTGTAAATGTTAAGAGGAATGCATATATAATCATTACACGTAATTATCAATCTTCAGAAATAAGTACTAGTCTACATTGTACTAGAAATTTCAATACCAAATCCCTAGATGTTGAACCCAACTCCACTCCATAGTAATCCAACCTATGATGTGATTTTGTCCTCTGCATAATGATGATGGCCCTTGTTGTCACTGGATGCTCAGATCATTCAATTCACAAGGGAATATATTAAAATGATTAAACTAAGATGGGATCTAGCTTGCACACAATTGTTATGTCTCCTGCCACCACTAGATGCCTGAATCACTGGATTACTTGCAAAAGCACTAAGGCAGGAAAAATGAGAAAATGTAAAAGTCCGGGGAAATTACTTTAGATAGAGGGCACTAATTGAATGCTAAATTTCTTAAGGTGAAAGCCAAGTTATGAACATAGATTCCACGCAACACTTAGCCCCATATATAATAAGATAAAGGGGGATATATAAGGCCTAAAGTTGCACCATATCTAGAATATGAGGAAGTTATAGCTCCAAAGATTTTTTTTTTTTCCCAAATTCAACACTACACACGATGAATTATGCTAAGAAGTCCAACTCCTCTGACTATTGTGGGGTATCTAACCTCTTTAATGAGATAATACTTCTTCATTCATTGACAAGGGGGTATGAAAGTTTGTGTTACCATTCAAAAGGGTTTCAGATCATGTTTTAAAACAATGAATATATAGATGTTACAACCAATAACAACTCTCAGTTACAACAAATAAGTGTGCATAAAACCATAGAATCTTCACATCATTCATAGACTAAGTGAGCATCAGTTCTAACTAGATACTCATTTAACACACATCATATAAATTAAATGACAAAATATGTAAATTAACCTCCAATCATGGGTATGGCAATGAGTTTCCCAATTCATAAACATATAAATTAACTGATAACTTAGACGATAATAAATTAACTGAGTGAAATTCAAGAACTTAGTCACAATCATGTCAATGATCCTGCAATTCATGAAGATGGAAACAACCACACAATTCTATAAGTTCAATATCACCATAGATACATATAAGAAAACTTTTCAACCATGAATATGTAATGGTTTTAGGAAACCTTTCATGAGTAATACAAAATCATAAATCTATCCATAACATAAGTCAAAATCCATAAAAAAAATATGCATAGATCATTATACTTATTTGTTTGAGTTAGATTAACTGGAAATCAAAGGAGGGAATTCAAGTGAACCCAACCATATGCTAGCTGCATTGAAAATTTTCTTGCAACTGACCACCCTTGAGATGGATCGAGAGTCTGAATGGATGTTTGCACAGGGAAATTCACACCAATAGCTTAGTAAAAAAACTTAGGATGTGGATTCCACTATTTAGGTGGTTCATCAACTAATCTTTGGAAGTAAGCACCAAATCACTTACTCTCTAAGTTTCCAAATCACTGGGGTTGACCCAAATTTTAGAGGGAGATAAATTACTTAATTTCAAAGGATTGAATCCAATATGATGGTGGTTCATCAACCATTTAGCAAGAAATTAATGGTTCATCAACCAACAAAAAGCACTAAGTGGTTCATCCACCAAACAACAAGAACCTAATGGTTCAATTAACCATTGAATACACACTTATTGGTTCATGAGCTCAAAAAAAGAACTAAGTGGTTCATTAGCCAAAAAATAAGGACTAATTTGTTTATTAGTCAAACAACAAGCATCTAGTGGGATAATCTTCCATACAATAATCACTTAGTGGTTCATCAACTAAACAAAACATCACTAATTTTTTCATGAGTCAAACGACAAGCACTAAGTAGTTCATCAACGAAAAAACAAGCACTTAGTGGTGTAGTCATCAATTTGGGAAGCACTTAGTGGTTCATCAATGAAACAATGGTTGAAATATGTAACTAGGTTCAATCTTCATAACGAAATATGTAATCATTATTTTATGTATTTAATGAAAAAGAGAAAAATAATTTTATTATTTTTATTCTTGAGGCATGGGTTTCATGCTTAAGGGAAATTTATTTTTAGGTCAAGCACCCATTCAGTGCTTCTAGGGATTGTCATTGAGTCTACAAGTCAATTGATTCATTTTCATGCATGAAAGACCCTTTCGGGTATGTTACATATTGTAAATAAAATTTATTTTAGTCGAAACAAAGTCAAAATATCCTCCAAGATCTCATCATGCTGCAAAGATCAAGTTGACCTACACTAAGGGACAAGTCAACCTAAAGATAAAAATTCATACCCCTCAAAAGCCTATAAATGAGAAGGAATTCGACCTCATTTGGACATACTCTCAAGCAAGTTCGATCTCCTCAACATGGAAGCTAGAAAAGGACGAAGAAGAAGAAAAAATCAATATGGAAGTTTTGGGCCTCTCTCTCTCTCATGCTAGGGTTTCTACATTTGCTGGGCAAGTCAAAATTCTGAAGAGATATTAGGAAAGTCAAAGTGTTGGAAAGCCGTTGGATCAAAGTTCTAGAAGAATTTGCCAGGTAGGTCTAAGTTCTCGAAGAATTTGGTTGGTAAGTTGAAGTTGTAAAATAATTTTTTGGGCATGTCGAAGTTGAAGAAGTATTTGTTGGGAAAGTTGAAGTTGTAGAAGAATTTGTTGGGCAAGCCGAAGTTGCAGAAGAATCTGTTGGGAAGTAAAAATTGCAGAAGATACTAGAAAGCATTGACTTGGTCTTGGAGGGTCTTGGTCAAGGGTCATAGGTCTTTGAATTCGTCAATTTAAGGTCTATAAGAAGATAAGAATTCTTGTGGAATTTCCTCTCAGTTGGAGAGGTTTTGGCCCTGGATGATCACCTATGTCTTGTGTCCTTTGTCTTATTGTTTTTTATGGTTTGGTAGTTGTTTGATGAAGGGAATAATAATAATAATCAAGTGAAAGAAGAAAGCTAATCAGGTTAAGTAAAAAATACATCACAAGTCGTTATCAAGTTAAGATAAATCACCTACTTTAGTTGCCCCTAGATTTCTCAACATGGTATCAGAGCTATGGTGACAAGAAAAGGAAAGGAAACTTAAAGGAAACTCAAGGGCCAAAGCACTAGAAGATCATCAAAATCATCAACCATCAAGGAGGAACGTTCATCTCAAGTATTGTCACATATGAAAAGGAAGAAGACCTCAAAACCCTATCTTATCAAAAGAAGGGTTTCTCACTTGAAGCATTGTTGGAAACTTGCACATCATCATCAAAGAAGATGTCAAGGAATAATTACTCATTAAATCATTCTTGGGAAGTTTACAATCTTCAAAGGAAATAATACCTTAAGGACCCGTCATCCACTCAATCAAAGAAAGACCCTACATTTGAAGTATCTTGAGAAGGCCACCACACTCGACGCTATCATCCAAGGAAGAAAGAAGAGACATTGTCATTATCATCAAAGAATGAAGGTGATGTCCCTCTCATTGAAGGATCACTTTTGGAGGAGTACGTCTTCATTAAGAATTCATCTTCCATCATCATCAAAATTAAGAAGGAATCAATTTGAAGATATTAACAACAAGGATCATCTTCACTTGACAAGTAATTATATTTATATATATGTATGAATCTATTAAAATGATTTCATTTTTCAAGGAAAACAACAAATTGGTTGCTTCTTCAAACTTGCATGCATGGAAGAAGAGGACAAATTTAATCCTCATAGAGAATGAAGTCATTGAACATGTCAAGGGATCAATTAATAAGTCTCTGAAGTAATAATCTCAATCTACAACAAAGTACATGAAAGGGGAATTAAGGGCTCAAAGGATTCTCATAGAATCCATCAAAGGATCCCCTCACACCTTATGTATCAAAGTTGGAGACATCAAAAGAAATATGTAACAAGTTAGTAGAATTGTTATTTGTAAGTATCGCTGGAGAATTAATATATTTGAGAAACAAGCTATACAAAATGAAGATTTCGAAGGAAGATGGAATAGCTTCATATTTTATGAAAATAATAGAAATAAGAGACCAACTATAAGAGTTGGGAGAAATAATGTCTGACAAAGAAATGATCACCATAGTGCTCAATGCACTTCCCTAGAAATGGGGCAAATTCACAACTAGTATCTTTGGAAAGAAGGAAGCAACCCCATTTAGGGAACTTTGGTCATTATGAAAAATTTAAGAAACCGGGATGAAGGAAAAAAGTGTAGGATCAAATGAGCAAGTCCAAGGATTTTCTACCTTGGCTAGGAAGAAAGGAAAGTTTGGAAAGTTTGGTTCACAGAAAGAGAACAAGAATAATATGCCAAATATCCAATGCTATGGTTGTCATGAATATGGGCACTACAAAAGATATTGTTGTAAACTCAATAAGGACAACAAAAAAAGATTAAGGGAAGAAGCCCATATCATTGAAGAAGTGGAAGAATCTGAGAAGAAGAAGCCAAAGAAGGAGAAAGTGAGAGATCTCTACTATGACTGAGATAATTTCCTCCACTAAGTTCTTTTCAATTTTGGAAGTAATAGCTATCATGGTAGGAAGCATTATAATTATTATAGGATGCATCATATTAGGAGATGACATCATGGTAGAAGCATATGATTGAAGCAAGAGCTCATTATAATAGCTTGAAAAGGCAAGTTGAAGCAGAATTCGACATGGATGTAGCAATCGTCACATAAAGGAAGTAGCTCGTGGTAACCTTGTTAAATTCATGTGCAATACATATGGTAAAAAAAGTCATGGAGCATGATAGAAGGAACTCATCATACATCATCATCACGAGAAAAGATCTTCTACTATGAGGATAATCTAGATCCCTTGTTGGAATCATCATTAGAAGGCTCACCTCTACTTGGAAGAAGCAAGTGTCTCATTGATAATTCCACCTTGTGTGGGATACATTGTTTGGAAGGACGATGTTATGGTGAAAAAGGAGTGCAATAGGTCAAGTTTATTTAAGTACTTTCAATCAAGGAAAGGAAGTTTCCAAAGTAAGTCTAGATGACCAAAAAGATAAAAAGAGGTATGTATGCATATATTTGATAGTTTAAATCATGCCATCATATAATTTCACAAGGCATGGGTAAATTCTTTACCTTGAGAGCATGATCAAGGATCTCTTTCTTTGAAAATATGCATGAAGGCATGGTTCACATATTGATAGTATGAAATCAACATAATATGTTCTCATGTGGAATATGAGGTAGTTGGAAATCAAGGAAAAGGAACTATGAATGAAAGTTCCTGAGAAGCAATATGTGAAGGAAGAAAGAAGATGAAGCTATGGTCATGTAAGAAAAAGAAATCAACATCCAGTGACTAGAAGAATTGATCATGATATCTCCATAGAGAAGAAGACCATGATAAGGTCTGTAAGAAAAGGAAACCCTTGACATATGAAGTCTTGGAGATGTGTTTATGAATGTGTAGGATGTTGATATTGCAAACAAGAAAGATGTCATGATGAAAGGACATCACAAAATGTAACTGTGATTTGATGTTCCTTGTTCGACTTTTGAACAACATCTGGATGGGTTGATACAGGTCTACCAAAGGAGAGTTGTAGATGTCACCCACAACTAGAATTCATGTAGTTAGATGAAATATCCTGGAGGAAACATGACTTGAAGGAGGTAGCTGTATGAGGAAAAAGCTAGATATGGACTAGAGGATTACTTTCCAACAAATAGAAGGATGACATAACTGATGTGTCTCGTTAAGGAAAGTGATGGATGGCCGATGCCCTACGAAAATATGAAGGCTCCATATTGTTGAAGATGAAATCCATGACATCGAAAGAAGGAGCCCCACAAGCAGCTGATAGTCCCATGATATCCACCTAGAGCAGAAAGTTGTTGGAAGAAATTCCCTGGTTAAGAAAGAGCTTGGAAAAGTCCCTTGATAATAGGGATATTAGGTATATTCCTTTTATATTAATGGGTATATTCCTTTATAGGAATGGGTATATGCTCCCTAGTTGATAGGGAGAGATAGCAGCACCATTCTTGTCTTCACTTTGGGAAGAAAGAATTGAGGATTGGGTAAGCATCTTGAATCTGATACTCTTTGAGGATGAGGTAGGGAATCCAAGATAAGCGTAGTCATAGAGGACCAATATTATTTGAGGACTAGGAATCCAAGATAAGAATAGTCCCAGAAGGACATACTCTGTGAACACTAGGGTGGGGTATGTACCTTGAGAGACAATGATGATGGTGTCTATAGCTCATTGGTCTTGCCAACATTGTGCTCTGATCTTGTGCAGAGATAGAGTTGTTAGTCGAGGCCTTTCTATTTGACAATGTTGGATGATATGATGCTAAACAAATGGGTTACCAATCAGACTCTTCTTATGAGAATTATTCAGATTGAGAATGTCCAAGTACCTTGTATGCATTATGAATACCTCCCTAGTTAAGAGGGAGTGTTGAAATATGTAACTAGGTTAGGTCTTCATAATGACATATGTAATCATGATTTTATGTATTTAATGAGAAAGAGAAAAATAAATTTATTACTGTTATTCTTAAGGCATGTGTTTCATGCTCAAGAGAAGTTTATTTTTAGGTCAAGCACCCATTCAGTGCTTCTAGGGCTTGTCATTGAGTCTATAAGTCAATTGAGTCATTGTCATGTATGAAAGATCCTTTTTGACATGTTACATATTGTAAAGAAAATTAATTTCAGTCAAGGTAAAGTCAAAGGACCATCTAAGACCTCATCGTGGTTAAAAGATCAAGTCGACCTATATGAAGGGACAAGTTGACCTAAAGGTAGCGATTTGTATCCCTTAAAAGCCTATAAATAAGAAGGAACCTGACCTCATTTGGACATACTCTCAAGCAAGTTAAATATCCTCAAGATAGAAGACGGAAAAGGATGAAGAAGTAGAAGAAAATCAAGATCAAAGTTTTGGGCCTCTCTTTCTCTCTCATGTCAGGGTTTCTAGATTTGTTGGGCAAGTCAAAGTTTTGAAGAGATGTTGCGAAAGTCGAAGCTTTGGAAAACCGCTGGGTTGAAGTTCCAAAAGAATTTGCTGGGTAGGTCAATTTCCCAGAAGAATTTTCTATGCATGTGAAGTTGTAGAAGGATTTTTTGAGTAGGTCGAATTTGTAGAAGAATTTACTGGGCAAGTCAAAGTTGTAGAATAATTTGTCAGGTAGGTCAAATTTATAGAAGAAGTTGTTGGGCAAGTCAAAGTTGTAGAATAATCTTATGGGAAGTTGAAATTGTAGAAGTTGTTGGAAAGAATTGACTTGGTCATGGAGGGTCTTGGTCAAGTGTCATAGGTCTTGGAATTCATCAATTGAAGGTCTATAAGAAGAGAATAATTCTTGCAAGATTTCCTCTCAGTTGGAGAGGTTTTGGCCTTGACCGATCTCCTATATATTGTGTTCTTATTTTTCTTTATGGTTTGGTCGCTATGTGGTGAATAAAATACTAATAATAATCAAGTGAAATAAGAAACATAATCGAGTTAAGTAAAAATGCATCACAAGAAGTTATCAAGTTAAGTGAAATCACCTACTTTAGCTACCCCTAGATTCTTAACGACAACAAGTACTAAGTGATTCATCAACAAAACAATGTGCACTTAATGGTCCATTAGCCAAATAATAAGCACTATGTTTTCAATTATTTACTTATCTTCACAATGGCCACACAGTCTTGGATAAGGAATTTAGTGGTCTTAAATAGAATCATAAATAATAACATGTAGGGTCACAAACTATAGGCTCAAGGTTACTGAGCACAAGCTCCAAGTCAGCTCTAGTGTTTCCACATTATGCTCCCCAACTCGACAATGTATAGAATCTATCATGAAACCTTATGTTCTCTATGAGAATAAGTGTGTGTACGCACCAAAATCATAAGAAAGAGGGAGAACAAATCTCCACACATGATCATCAATCAAATATCAAGAATTGATCTCTGAATAGAGAGCTCGAGTCAAAAAAAAATAATGAATCTCTAATTAGAGGTAGTCAAACCAAGGCAAATATGAAGCCTTGAGTGATCCATTACGATCCAAAGAGGCTCTTTTTGTATGTGCGTGCATCTTTATCAATTTTTGTTCATGTGTTCTAGAGAGATCATCGAATTAGCTCTACCACACTATCTTCTGAAGGGTTGTCTCTTTGATTTGCAAGGGGAGAATGTGAATGGGCGCAACCCTCTCCTTCCATCACCCAGTCTATTCTCATACTGTCTGTCAGTAAAATCTGCGAACTCCAATTCACCACAATCACATCAAAATGAAATCTATTGGGTAATGGCTTCCTGAGTTTGCAAGTAACTTCGACATTTCATTCGGCTAGGCTGTGTTTTTAAAAATACATAAACAGGAAAGTGGTTTCCCTCAGACCAAGAATTTGTAATTCTCTCCCTTATCTATTTTCTTTTAGTTATATATAATTAATAATTCATAGATGTGAAATCATAGGTTCAGTCAGTTGTGGTTCTCCATGCTAGTGTTGTAGTCACCTTTAACAAAAAGAAAGGGCCAAACATGGGATATTACAAACCACATGCCTTTAAAGGATCACCATACTCAATATTGAATGAATAGAGGACAAAAAATAAAAATTGATCCTTACATTTATATCCCTTACATCGGAAAATTTTTCCAATGTTATGAATTTTCATGTTGAGCCATGTTGTTCATTGTTCTCAAGGCTTCCACAGGGAACAAAATCAACTCATTTATTTTTTTTTCGTGGGACACACCCAATGCGTTTATGATCCCAACAGGTTTTCACATGACTCTTTGAAAACCAATTCATTCAAGTATCCCCTTCCTTGTAGTCTCATAGCTTCCAGTACATGCATCCCCTTCTCTGGATCCCTAATCACTTGAGTCATATATTCCTTGCCAATGATTCCTTGCACAGGAAGAGCCCTAATGAAGTCTGACAACCAAGGCTTCCCTCTTTCTTGTTCTAAAAAAAACCACATTTGTTAGAACATATCTCGTGGCGACATATGCATATTGTAGGGTTACAGTGTCACGATAATGGCCTAGTCCCCAAGATATTCAACTCCACCATGCTTTCATTGCATCAATTTGATATTAATTGTAATTAACATAATATATTTTCGTTGGATAGTTGAACATGTCACCTATATCATGAGCATATAATTCATATGATATTAATCATAATAATTTAAAATAAATCCAAAATTTTAATAGGAAATTCTTTAAAATGATACTTATCTTTATGGTTATTCTTTGCTTCCTTTGTCTCCACAGATAGCAAGTCCAATTACTTGTCTTCACTGAATATCACCCTTCGTACTCACATCCTGGTGAGCATGGGGAATATTTCTTCTCCCACCTGTTATTCACCTTTCCAAGCCTAGGTAAACACCCATTCTGATTTACTCTATTTGTCCAAATGTTTTCCTACATGGACCCCCATCAGCTACTCACCCTTATAGGCCAAGAGAATCCCCATTATGGGAAGTCTACCTATACAAGGGTTTCCCTACATGGACCCCCATCAACTATTCACCCTTCCAAGCCCAATAAAACCCCATTCCAGGCAGTCTACTTGTTCTGTGGTTTTCCTGCATGAAGTAATTATGAGAATCTTATAGCCAAGTGCTAGTTTTTCATGTTTTATTATATTGTGCATGGGGTCATATGTCCAAGTACTGGTTTGGCATGCTCCACTATACTACTCATGGGGAATTATAGTCTAGGTACCAATTATGAATTTCTCCCAGGAGGTATGTTATGCAACCATCTCACAAAACAGAAGAAAAGATAGATCAACAACTTCAAAATCAACCTTTTCGAGGGGGAAGCCTCCTTTACATTACACAAATGAATGATTCTTGGATGATACAAATGATAAGACCTCCTTTCTATATATAGGAGTCTGAGGGGTCCCAATATAATTAGAGCCTACATAACCCTAATATTATAGGGGCACAACAATAAAAATAGTGGGCTTCTATGGGGCACAATAATAACAACATGGGGACTATATGGGCACAATAATACAATAAGGGAGTTGCACTAATAACAACATGTGGTTACGCTAGTAGTCTAGGGACCTAGCATGCTCCTCTCCTTAAAAAATTGTTGTCCTCAATGTTGGAGTAATTTTGGATGCTTGTGTATAAAATTCTCACCCTCCCATGTCGAATCTTCAGTTGGTAAGTTCTTCCACTTGATGAGATACTCTAAAATTGATCGATTTTGTAGCTATCAATTTCTTTTTTCTATGACTGCTTCAGGTTCCAATATGATTTTTACTTCCTTGTCAAGTTCTGACAATATTGTTTGAACTGGGATCTTCTCATCTATAACCTTCTTTAAGCATGAAACTTGGAAAACTGGGTGCACTCGGGAAGATGCAGGAAGCTCCAATTTGTATGCCATAGTACCAATATTTTGTAACACCTTGTATGCACCATAATAATTTGGTGATAATTTATTATCCTTCTTAGCTTTCTTGAGGGACATTTGTTTGTATGGTTGTAGTTGTAGAAATACCTAGTCACCTACATCAAAACTTCTTTCAATGTGATGTTGATCTGCCTATTGTTTCATTTTATTCTGCGCCAAAGTGAGGTTATCCTTTAAGAGTTTGAGAACTTGTTGTTGATGTTTGATGTGATATTCCACTGCTTGAACCTTAGAATTTTCTTTTAAAGATGATGTGATGGACAATGGATGGTAATAATAAAGTGCCATAAATGTGGTCATTTTTTTTGCAGTATGGAAGTAAGTGTTATACCACCATTCAGCCAGAGGTAACAACTTGACCCATTGTGTCTGTTTATCAGATACAAAGAAATGAATATATCCTTTCAAACATTTGTTCAATATCTTAGTTTTCCCATCGGATTGAGGATGATAAGATGAGCTATGAGCTAACTGAGTACGTAGACAAGAAAATAATTCTGTTAAAAAATTTAAGTGAAAATGGGATCTCTGTCGCTTACAATAATCTTTGGGTTTCCATGTAGCTTTTGAATTGTTTCCATAAATGTAGTAGCAACTGTATTGGCTTTAAATGGATGAGACAATGCACAAAAGTGTTCATACTTGGTAAGTATATCAACTACCACCATGATGACACTCTTTCCTTCAGACTTGAGTAAACCTATGATAAAATCCATTGAAATATCCTCCCAACGTTGACTTGGAATGGATAAAAGTTGTAACAGACCTAGGCTCTTAATTGTCTCAACTTTATTTTGCTGGAAAATCACACAATCTGCCACAAAATTTTGAATATTAGATTTAAGGCCATCCCAAAAGAAATATTTCTTAACCCTGTGGTAAGTTTTTAAAAATCCTAAGTGCCCTCCTAAGGGAGAGGTGTGCAATTCCAGAAGAAACTTTTGTTTGAGTTGGGAATTCTTACAGAGGTATAAGCGGTCTTTGTACCACAACGAATCATTTTTCTAGCTAAATGTATCATATGTATTGGGATCTTTCTGCAGCTTTTGAATGAGATCCCACACTTATTCATCATTCTTCCATTCATCCCTTGCTTCATTTATCTGATCTGGTTGGATAAATTAAATGGCACAAAACAATGCTTCCACATCCTCATCATTTCTAGAGAGTGCATCTGGAACAACATTTTGCTTCCCTTTTTGTAGATGATTTCAAAGTCATAAACCAACATCTTTGTGACCCATTTTTGTTGTTCTTTTGAAGATAATATTTGTTCTAAGAAGTATTTAAGACTATCATGATCCTTTTTTACCTTGAAGTGTCTTCCCATTAGGTAAGATTTCCATTTCTTAAGTGCATCTAGTATTGCCGACATTTCCTTCTCATAAATATCTTTGTGTAAATAATTTCTTTTGATTGACGAATTTTGAAAGCAATGGGTCTTTCTTATTTTATTAAAACAACACCAATTCCATTTCTTGGGGCATCACGTTCCACAATCAAGGTTTTTGTGAAGTCTGGCGTAGCTAAGACCAGTGCTTGGCACATTTCCTCTTTAAGATGTTCAAAGGCCTTCGTTGCTTTTGGAGTCCAAGAAAATGCAACTTTCTTTAGTAATGTTATTAGAGGTGCTTCTATTCTCCCATAATTCTTAACAACTTGCGATAATATCCTGTCAACCCGAGAAATCCTCGCAGATGCTTTATGGATGTGGGAATTTTCCATTCCTTAATAGCTTTAATTTTTCTAGGGTCTACCTTAATACCTACATGAGATACAATACGACACAAATATTCCACCTCTTGTACTCAAAAGAAACATTTGGATCTTTTTGCATATAATTGTTTCTCCTCCAATAGTTTGAGCACCCTGTCAACATGTTGAACATGATCCTTCCAATATTTGTTGTAGATTAGTATATCATCAAAAAATACTAACACAAATTTTCTAAGGGTGGGTTTGAAAATGGAGTTCATCAAACCTTGAAATGTAGAAGGTGCATTGGTAAGGCCAAAAGGCATGACCAAAAATTCATAATGACCCTCATGAGTTCTAAACGTTGTTTTTGGAATGTCTTTAGTCTTCATTCTAATTTCACGATATCCTGAACAAAGATCCAACTTGGTGAAGTAAAGTTCTCCATGTAATTCATCCAATAATTCATCAATGATAGGAATGGGAAATTTATCTTTAATAGTAAGCTTGTTGAGCTTCCTATAATCTAGACACATTTGCCATGATCCATCCTTCTTATGTACCAATACCACTGGAGAAAAGAAATAACTTTCACTAGGTTTAATTATACCAACCTCTAGCATTTCTGCAACCATACGTTCAATTTCACTCTTTTGGGCATATGGATATTTGTAAGGCCTGATGTTTGGGGGAACACTTCCTAGAATCAAATGAATAGCATGATCATGATCATGAATAGGTGGGAGGCCTATGGGAGTCTCAAATACCTTGGAATAATTGTCTAAAACGTTTTGGAGATCTGGAGAAATAAATGATTTTGATGTGGGAACCTCTAGTGAACATAATTGTGCAATTACGCCTCGTTTTTCTTTCTTTAGAAGCTTTTTCATGCTATTAGAGATGATTCTTTCCCGATTTACCTATGATACCCCTTAATTCAATTTTTTTTGAAAATGCAACAAGATGATGGAGCTTAGTGAAAAGAAGTTGCCTTCACTAAGTGGGCCCGCAGGCTATTTTTGGCGCAAAGTCTATTTTTAGACATATGGATCATGGTCTATGATTTGCAGGATGCTATTTATGGATGATTGGTCATGTTGGTAAAAATAGATGGACCTCTATTTTTAGACATATGGGCGGAGTCTATTTTTAGACTGCCAGGCTAAAAATAGAACAGTCGAATATTATTAGCTCTTAATAATATTTGGACTATAAACATTATCTTAGTCTCTTGGAGCACTTCAGTTTGAGCTACAGATGTGGCACATTCAACTGCCAGGAGGAAATACACTTTTCTTATGGGTTAGTTGAGCTATTGCATGAAGGACTTCAGTTAGAACTCAAGTGATTGAGTTTGGTGGAGTTGAATGAGGA
>APFE031281961.1:0-32159 GCA_000404065.3 Pinus taeda | reverse complement strand
GATGATACAAATGACAAAACCTCCTTTCTATATATAGGAGTCTAAGGAGTCACAATATAACCGAGCCGACCTAACAATAATAATATAAAGCCACAAAAATAACAATAGAGGGATTCTATGATTGCACAGTAATAACAATATGGGGGCAATAAGGGCACAACAATATTAATAAGGGGTAGAACTACCATAGTAATGGGGTAATCACTAGTATTATAGGGACCCAACATTTACATTAATGGAAAATTATTTATTAAAATTCAAATAAAACTTCAAAAATAATTTTCTTTATATATATATTATTGAGAGTTCAAACAATGAGAATATTATATATATATATTTCTCGTTGTTTGGAACTCTTCTTATATATATATATATTATATTAATTTAAATTTTTTATATGTATAAATTTGGCATCAATTTATAGAACATTTTATACAACAACGTTATAAAAATAATAATTAAATAGATGTTAAAACGAATTCATGGTACCATCATAGCCAACAGGATGATATACAATAATTAAATAGATGTTAGAATGAATTCAAGTTGTCAACCATAGCCAACAGGGTGAGATACAGATATACTTAGATGTTAAAGTGCATTCATGTTGCCAACAAGAACCAACAAGATGAGATAGAAACATAATTAGATGTTAAAATAAATTCATGTTACCAACAATAACCAACTAGGTGAGGTACAATATATTTGTTGGACTTTTATCTAGGTGTAAATAAATATTTACATATATCTTGTGGACTTTTACTCAAGCCTGGACTTTTACTCCGACCTAAATAAATGTTGCTCTATTCCACACTCTCACAATGAATAGAGTCACGACCACAACATCATGATCTTAGATTTTTTCACACAATGAATAGAGTCACGACCACAACATCATTATCTTATATTTTTTCCGATGGATGGAGTCAGGACCACAATGGAACGTGTAAAGCCTCTGGTTGTGCGACGTGGTTGGGCACTAGGCGACCCGAGCGCGCGCACAGGAAATAGGTGAGTTGAGCTGTACGGCGGTTGTGCGACACTTGTGCAGCAGACTTGCGACAAAGATGCAACGTTCTCTTGAGGCATATGCGCACATATGAGGAGAGTGTTGGGATTTTATACACCTTGGAGCGTTGGAAAACAATGTTGGAGGCCGAAATATAGATTGGGCGTTCAAAGTGGTGTGCACACAAAGGTTGGGTTGTCGGCTAGGAAGCTCCACCCACATGTTACGATGAGTATATATGAAGTGCGTTTGAAGAGCATTTAGGGGCATCGCATTTGATCATTGCAACTTCGCACAAGTGAGTAGTGCACAGGTTTTAGTGTGCATTTGGAGAAGGAGAAGGCGCAGCCCTCATGCACCCATCCTTGGGATAGTCGCACAATAAAACATTGCACTTGGTGTTGGACGAAGGTGCGGGAGGTGCGCCCGGTGGTCGGGTGAGGCATGCATGGTGAACGTGTGGCGCCCAATTTGTGCGACGACTTGGTGTGGGTGTCTTGGCGACTCGCGTGAGTGCCCGCCCATTGTGCAAGTGTGCACAAAGACTTGTTGGAGTGTTGGTTTGTGGACGGAGGTGTGTTTTGGTTGGAGGCGCCCGTGTGTGGCGACTTTGAGGTGCGCCCAAGTTGGAAAAACGACATGATGGTACGACGAGGTGAACGAAGGTTTGGTTAGTTGTGCGGTGACCGTGCGGAGGTGCCGAAAAGCTGGGCAACCGAGTTTGCCGATGCTGTGAAAATTTGGCTGAGTGTAAATTTGGGGTTTCCCAAGATTTAACTTGTGCATTGTAAAAACGAAAGATTGTATAATATATTGTTGGACAGACTCATATTGTAGGGAGTTGCCCCTCCCTTTATACTGTTGCATTTCTCTTATATAATGTTGTTGATAATGAATTTGTATGGGTGTTCAAATGAATAAATGCACATTAATAATAATTGGTAACGAAAAATAAACTAAGTATGGATGGTTAAGGCATAGTCTACAATCGTAAGTATTGGTGAAAAGAAAACGGTTGGTAGTGGCGCACCTCGCCGGCACAGTTGAAAGACCACCGTAGGCTTGGGGGCGTGAGAATTGGTATCAGAGTAGGTTCACAGGTGGTGAAGCCATTGGTTGATGAAGAAGTGACAGTGGAAGAAGGTACTTGCAGGTGAAGGAAGCTAGTTTCACATACAAGTGGAACAAGGGTCGGTTCATGGTTGCAGGGAACTTGGTGAAGCTGGTGAAGGTTGGAACCGGGTGTTGTAGAGTTGGGAAGGCGGTACTATGTGTTTTTCATACGATTTGGGGACTTGTCAGGGTTGCAAGTGGGACTTCGTGTGGACAAGTATACACGGTTTGGGCGTCTGTGGACCAAACGAAGTGTGAACCGGGGAAGACATGCAACAAGGCATGGCAGGTTTGGAAGAATGTGAAGGGAAGCTCCTGCTTACCTTATACAGGTTGAAGTGGATGAAAGAGGAGAATCCCCAGATTTGAGAGAAGCTTGCAGTCTTGGAAAAGAATGTTGAAGATGAGCTTCTTCAACTTGGATGGACAATGGAGCAAGGTGAAATTGCAGATTGTGCAAACAAGGAAGAGGAAGTCATGATAGTTGAAGATGTTGCAGACATGATCATGATGGAGGACGAACTTGAGATTGATCAAGTTGGACCAGGATTGTGCAGTTTGCAGACATGTATGGATGAGGATACTCTCATAGCGGAACCTCGTGATGATGATGATGAAGTAAGTAGTATTGATACTTGTGTTTCATTTGAGCATTTGGTAGATAGACTGTGTGCAGGGAAGGGCAAAGTCAGTTTGCTGATGCTAGGGAGCATCTTACCATGGATGATTATGTTGAGACCTTGTATGGAGAAGAAAGGATTGTTGACTGTTGTAGAACTTGTTGGGGTTGTTTGTGACCTTATGGTAGAGGGTACAAAGGCCCGTGACAAGGGTGGAACTTGATGATCGTTGCGGATGAATGGGTCATGCTTTAGCCACATGGCTAAGTGCCTGGCATGACTCATGGACAGATTGGAGGGCACACACACTTGAGTTGCTTGGGTGGACTTCTCATGGCCGAGACCAAGAGCAAGTCTTGGTGGAACCTTTGGTGGAGGAGCTATGTTGGAGAGACTCATGTGATGATGATATGGTTGGGTGACTGAGTTCACTAGACCGAATATTGCAGACTTGGATGGGGATGACCGATTATTGTGATGGATCTACTTGGTTGGACTACATGGCAACTTAGTCATGGAAATCAAGTTGGAGACATGGAGCATGGCAGTCTTATGCAGGGACATTATGTGGGAGCACTTGTAGAGGTGTCACTTATGGGCACCCAATGAGGAGTGCCAAAGCAGGGATGTTGTGCAGATGGATTTGCTGATGTGACATGGAGACTTATTACTTATGAGCCGATGGAGAGGTTGTGCACTTTTGTACAACAAGGCCATGGACTTGGATGGAGTTGTGAGCAGACTATGGGGCATTCTTACTACATGGAGGGCTGAGGCATCTTGCAGAGACCTTTGGGATGAGACTTGTATGCTTGTTGAGATGTTGGTTGGGGATGTCTTATGGAGCTCATGATGACATGAGATTGTTGTGACTTTTGGGGACTTCATATATGGTGGACTTAGAGGATCTGATGCATTGAGGAGCTGAGGTCAGAGACTTTGATGCAGGATGCGGTGCATACTTTCAACTACACATATGGGAATGGCTTGAAAGAGTGACTTGATGTGGAGGATCGATATGAGGCACTTTGGAGTGATGGAGTTATGATGATGATGATGCCTTGGTGGCAACACTTGGGCATGGGTTGAGCCACGACTCAACTACTTTGACACAATGGAGCTGATTGATCTACGATCATGGGCAGCACATGGATAGATAAGACAGGTGTATACTTGTTTCTATGGCAGACTTGAGGGATGACACATTGCAAATATGGTGGAGGTTGCTTCATGGAGCTAGATGTGGCATACCAAGAGTTGGAGTTTCATGAGATGGTCCCTTCATACGGACGAGGCACACATATTGATGATGTTGGGATAGATGTGGTCGATTTCATGTAGCACATTGACACCAAACATCATGGAAGACATGTTGCAGATGAGATGAGGACTACTTCATGGACTTGAGCATGGTTTACTTTGCAATCGCCCAACCAGAGAAGCAAGCTCAGTCAATGATTTATCCCCCCTTCAAGTAAGTATTAAGTATATCGATGGATTCTTGATCGAGTTCAGGATGTGACAGGATGTTTTGAGAAATTACTGATGGTGGCATGAGGATGTGCATTCTCATGGTTTGAGCGTGACAGTTGGATTGATCACCCAACTAGTTCAGACATGGGGGTTAACAGTGTACAGAGATATGTTTGCATTGTGTTGGAGTATCATGGCCACAGTTCACATGAGGACGACACATGACGAGCTCGGCATGATATGTTGCAGTGGGCATGTAGCTTGAGATGGAGGGGCCAGCCTTCCATTATGGAGCAGCACGTGGAGATTGTGACATGGTGGTTGATGGTCATGGATTGAGATGACTTCTGATATATGGCATACCGATGGGTTCATACCTTGGTATGGTTATCTCGGTGACGGGTGATTGCTGAGGTGAGCCATGATGGAGACGGTTGTTCATGTTGCAGTGATGGTTGCAGTATGTGGAGGAGTTGACATCATGGATGATCTTGGTGGATGGTTACCAGGATGGTATGTTGTCGTGGACGACAATGATTTCAGGTGGAGGAGGATGTAAAGCCTCCATTTTTGTGACGCGGTTGGGCACCGGGCGACCTGGGTGCACGCACGGGAAAGAGGCGAGTTGGGCTGCACAACGGTTGGGTGACACTTGTGCAGTAGACTTGTGACAAAGATGTGACATTCTCTTGAGGCATATGCGCACATATGAGGAGATCGTTGGGAGTTTATACACCTTGGAGCGTTAGGCAACAATGTTGGAGGCCGACATATAGATAGGGCGTTCAAAGGGGTGTGCGCACGAAGGTTGGGTGGTCAGCTGGGCAGTGCCACCCACATGTTACGATGAGTATATATGAAGTGCGTTTGAAGAGAATTTGGGGGCATCGCATTCGATCATTGAAACTTCGCACAAGTGAGTAGTGCGTAGGTTCTAGTGCGCATTTGGAGAACGATAAGGCATAGTTCTCATGTGACCATCCTTGGGCTAGTCGCACGATAGAACATTGCACTTGGTCTTGGAGGAAGGTGTGGGCGAAGTTGCGCCCGGTGGTCGGGTGAGGCGTGCACAGTGAACGTGTGGCGCCTGATTTGTGTGATGGCTTGGCATGGCTGTCTTAGCGACTTGAGTGAGCGCCCGCCCATCGTGCAAGTGCGCATGAAGACTTGTTGGAGTGTTGGTTTGTGGACGGAGGTGTGTCTTGGTTGGAGGCGCTCGTGTGTGGCGACTTTGAGGTGCACCCAAGTTGGGCAAACGAAATGACGGTGAGACGAGGTGAACGAAGGTTTGGTTAGTTGTGCGGCGACCGTGCAGAGGCGCTGACGAGCTGGGCAATCGAGTTTGCCGATGTTGTGAAAATTTGGCTAAGTGTAAATTTGGGGTTTCCCAAGATTTAACCTGTGCATTGTAAAAACGAAAGATTGTATAATATATTGTTGGGCAGACTCATATTGCAGGGAGTTGCTCCTCCCTTTATACTATTGCATTTATCTTATATATTTTTGCTGATAATAAATGTGTATGGGTATTCATTGGTATAAAGGCACATTAATAATACTCGGTAACGAAAAATAAACTAAGTATGGATGGTTAAGGCATAGTCTACAATCGTAAGTATTGGTGAAAAGAAAATGGTTGGTAGTGGTGGACCTCGTCGGCACGGTTGAAAGACCACCGTAGGCTTGGGGGCGTGACAAAACGGATGGCTTTTTCTGAATGCCTCAATCGAATATCGAATTACTCCAGCCCCAGTATTTCGGCAACGCCACTAGTTTCTCAATGCCTCCCAGTCGTCAAAACATTCAAAAGCTTCACAATGTGCCTAATAAGACATTGGGTGTTGATTTAAACAATTCAATAAAACTGCGGATAACTCATTGGAATGAAGAACAAAAGAAATGGTGGAGATGGTGGGTATAATAATGTGATAGAATTTATTTTATTACCTCCCGCATTTTATTGTAAATTATTTCTCAAAATTTTAACAATGTAAATATTTTTCTTTCTATATTATTATTAATACTTATTTTCTAATGTTTTTGCACAGGGATGGAGAATGAAGATGATTCATAGTTACAATTTTTTTTGTTTATTTATATGTAAATTATATTATTATTTGTAAACAATAAAAAACTATATTAATAAGATTTGTCTTTATTTTGAGGGAGGGGATTTTCCCTCTCGCTAAGACCTCAAGATAGCTATAGCTATGGCTATGAGGAATGTCTAGTGTGATTATGGTTATTTTGTTATTATGTCTTTTCTCTCTTCTTAAAGAAATTTACAAAAAAAAAGACTGTGGAATGTGGTAAAAATTATGAAATTGTGATAATCTGTTTAAATAAATTGATATTGGTAATTAATGAACAATGAAACTTTAAAATAAATAAATAAATTGAAATTTCTTCTCCCACAATGAACTTGGGTTGTACAACTTCTCATCCTCATTGATCAAACCTTAAGCTCTTTCAATCTATGCCTCATTTAGTAGTCACCTTAGTCTTTCAATGGTGATTCCTTTAGGGCCAAGTTGGTCCAATCTCACACCACCCTCCAATAGTCTAGATGTGTCCAATACCAAACTTTGCAACCTAGACCTCAAGTTCGACTAGCAAATTAACATCAAAAAGAGGATACACATACGTTTCTTTCCAACACAATCCTGGTCCTCTTGTCCTCAAGTTCTTAGCTTCTTGAGATATTGTAGGGCACACCAACAACCCAAAATAGCTACTCCCAACTATATTTCCCTTCTACAAACACATTCTCTTCTTTTATTTCCTTTCTAGATCTCCATAACCATTATTTTGGGCATAAGCAACCTCCTGAAAATACCCTACAATTCTTTGTCTTGCAACAACAAGTGATCTGAGCTCTCTAGAATGGAAGACACCATTGTTTAGATAAATTTCTCATTGGAGTAACTATGGCTATGCTAGAGATATTTTGCAAGCCCTCTCAACCCTTCGAATTATGCCTCCACCATGATGTTGTAGTAACACTTCCCTATGACCTTAATAGAGATCCAAACACCACACAAAAGTAGAAAATGGAATCACCCAAACTTACCTTAGAACTGTGGCCTTCTTCATCAAGGTTATCCACACCATAACTTAAGAGAAACTCCTCCACATGTTGCGCCAAATTCATCGTCCTTGCTAGCTTGGTCGCTGCCTCAAGTCCAGTATCCATCTCAATGGTATACCTAATTGTATTTGCACTTTGGATGTGCTCTAAACCTCCAACAATTAGCATCTATTTTTATGCACACACGTTGCTCTGCAAAGTTTTCCTTGAGGCATACTTTAGCCCAAGTTGACCTTCCCAACCAGCCAAATTAACCACTAACCAAATATAAAAATTAACTTATCACAGACCTCTATTTTGAGTGACTTACGCTACCCGTTTCTCCTCTAGGTGTCCTCTAACACTTCCAAGTGTCAAATCATGCAATGTCCAATTATTTTTTCCCAATTCATTTAGGTACAAAACCCCAGCTTGGGTTTCAATCTCACATCACTTTTGTTGCACTTCTGTATCCAAACACCCATTGTTAGGGCTCGAAATACTTCTCAAGCTACTAAATCTCAACAAACGCTTAGATATAGATCCACAAGAGATTTCCTATTAGACTACAATTGACCATATGTTTATAAAACTAATTAAATAGGCTAAAAAAATATTCCCAACTGCACCACAAGCTTGAGAAGTGTGGGGGGATATAATTTTACCATTTTTAGACAATGAAAATAAGAAGAAAGGAAAGAAAAATTATACACAAGTCCATTAAAATTTACATCTAGGTACCTATCATAAAGTCTCCTAAGAAGATTGCAAGTTAAGACTGGTAGTGTTCGAAACTGATTCAAAAATTAACATATAATACCGACTGGCAAGAAATTGTGATGGGTATTTAACTACAAGGCCCATAATACCTACATAATTTAGACTCAGTTTGTTGAGAAGTGTTGGAGCATACACAAGAAGAGGGTAAAATAACAAAGAAGGGTAGAATTGCAATAGTTTTTAGCATCATCAGTTGGACGAGACATCTTGTACTAACTTGGACATGTCAAATATGTATTCATTGAAATAAAAAGATAGAAAGCGATGGTAGATCAAAAAATACCAGAACATCAACTATTCACTTCAATCAAAGTTAGCATAGAAAATGGAAGTTTGACAAAGACATAAAATTGACGACAGGTGGGTGAATGCATCGAGCAAAAAAAACAATCACTGGACATCAAATTGACTTCTAATTCACCCTGTGTGACTACCACAACAATTGTCGAATAAAAGGATTATCAATATAAAATGTCATCCAAGCATGTTGATACTAATGAAGTCCCATACAAGAGTACTATGTCAAAAGATATATTAAAGGAAATTTTAGAGAAAATTAATTTACAAAAATATGTTACCATGACCTCACCTACAAATGACAAAAAAAACTCATCTAGTATAATCGAATACACCCAACACTTGAGCTCCATAAATAGAGAAAGGCTAAAAAAACATCTAGTAAGAAACTTGACCTAAGGCATGTTTTTGATAAACAAATATATGAAGCCCTAGAAAATTCTATGAGAGAAACCAAGAAAACATTTAAAAGAAGGATGTTGGATAGAAGCAATATTTAGTAGAGACAACAACAACAAAAGGATATTTATTTAGAATGTTAGAACTACGAAATAGAAAAACTTAACATCAACAATCCAAGTAGAATTGATTATCCACTTACTGCAATCAAATAGTTTGTACAACAATTGGTCAACCACAATGAGCAACTAAGTTCTCATGTAAATATATTTCAAGATAAAGTGATAGTTCAAGGGAATGATAAAATATCCACTATCATTAAAAAGACTGATTAAGAATTTTCCCAAGAAAATGAAGAGTTAGAACAAACATTATATCACACAACCCAATGTTTTTTAATATTTTCCGATATATTTATCACCCACATGTGATTAGATATGAACTCAATAACTTCCAATTTGAGAATTGTGCCCCCAGCAAGTAACTCAATCTCAAGCAAAGTCTACCCATGAAAATTAAGTTGTACAGGAGAAAAATATTAATCCCAACTACAACAGGAGAAAAGAGAGTGGTTTAGGGAAGGGAAGAGAGTAAAAATGGAATCTTCCAACGTTATTAATTATTTTCATGGAATTGTTAATAAAGTGAAACTATATTGATTATTTTCATTGAATTGTTAATAAAGTGTAACTATTAGAACATCAAATTGATTAACAATTGATTAACAATTGTTGGTTTTCAAGCCTCTGTGGGAGTTATTTGTAGCTTCATGTTCCGGATTATCCACAGTTTCCAGTTCAGTCATTTTAGGGTTCCGGAACATGAAGCTACATATGATTAACAATTGTCAGGGTGCATATCACTAGCCGACAAAGTACAATATCTGAATTATTTAAAAGTATTTGATGCCCATTAAAGTATAGTTGTAAGGAATTGGTCTATATTTGATCAACATCTTCAAGTTCATGCACCAACTACTTATCAAACAACATTCCCTATGACTTCAACACCAACACCTGCAATAGCACAATCATCTTGATCATCTTCATGAGAACATAAATTCAAATTTTTTGAGCCAAGCTTTTAGGATGTGGTCTCTCTTTTGAACAACAACATCACACTTAGGAAATTGAAGTTGAATGTTCCAATTGGTCATCCAGGAAGGGAAAAGAAGAGGAATTCACATTTTAAATCTTGCAGATGTAATTCAAGAAATTTTCATTGACCACGAAACTATATCTACTAATTAGCCAACCACCCTTCTGGATGAACTTTTATTTTATTATAAGGATTTACAATTTTTAATTTATGGTGTATCAGATTTTGTACAAATTCTGTAAGCCTCCAAATTTTCCCTTCTTTTTCACAAAGAAGCAATTAAGGGCAGGGGAGATGTTGGAGTGGCTAGTCGCCTTAGTCAACCATCCCAAACAATTCTAGAATTGATATTATAAATTAGATCAACTCTCTAGTCGAGTCAAGAGTCTAAGTTAGATATGCTAAATTGATTTTGACACTTAAATTGTTGTGAATATGTGTGTGTGTGTGTGTGTGTGTGTGTGTGTGCATGTGGAAATGTATGCATTAATATAAAGTAACACTTTGTTGGTTCTTTGCTACATCGTTTTTGTTCTTCTATTCCTATGTTCCTTATCTTCATGTGATTTTTTGTTTTCCTTTCTACTAGTAACTAATGGTCATTATCTACTCCACTACAATTATAACATTTTTTTGGAATATTTTACAAAAATATAAAATATTGTAAAATATTGGTGCATCATTCAATGAATTGTAAAATCTTGTAAAATATTAGTGAATCATTCACTTAATTATAAAATCCTGTAAATTATTGGTGAATCCCTCATTTAATCATTACATCAACTTATTTTTCCTTCTAATGCATTGATTCTCTAATAGAAAAATAATTATCGGATTACTTCGCTTCAAATAAACCAAGATCGTTAGGATTTTGTGGTTCACAACCATCTATAAGATTTTCCAACTCCTTGGTATGTAACTATTATAGTAACTATTGTGTTTTCTTCTTCAATTAATACTCTAATAATTCTTGATCAGTACACAATTTTTTGAAATTACACAAAATGCGCAATGGGATTGACTAAAAGACAAAATATATAATGAAAGTTAATTTCATATATGATAAAAAAAATCAATTAAAACAAACTCATTATAAAGCCACAATTTTTGAGCTCAAAAATATAGCCCACAAAGAAAAAAATTCATTACTTAGTATAAAATGTTACGAAATATGGATCATCAAAGGATTTCAACTTGAAAAATTATAATACAGTAAACAGTCTCTCATCCTCCACTAATTACATGTATTTCTCCTTTGGCCTTTCCCTCAAAAGTATAATTTCATTAAAGGGAATGGTGTTCCCATGAAAGTAGATCCCCTACAATGAACACATACGAGGCTAAAGCATAGGTCATTATCCCATACAAATATCCAAGTAGAACATATTTCCCTTTCCTGATAAATATTTTGAAACCAAATAGAAGATAAATTGTGGATTCTCTACAACATGAGGAAGCTTAGGTCATCCCAAAAAGTGAAATAGAAATTAATTTATTTTCCTTAAACCATTAGATATATAAAGAAGTAATGATAATTATGCAAAATATGTGGAATACCCAAAGAATAAAAAAAGCCATATATGATTTGTACTAACCTATGTTCTCAAGTAAGGATAAAAAAATAACATAAGGCTTCTTATTCAATAAAAAACGTCAAAGTTAACCCAACACTTTTTAAATCGATGATAATTAGATAAAACCATACATTACCAAACAAATGGTTCATTGAATGATAGAACTAGAAATATAAGTGTTTTTGTGACTAACAAAAGGTTTAAACAAAATAAAACAAAATATTGATCTTGATAAATGCTTCCTAAATGAATTACTTATCATTTAATAGTAGGATATTATGTATGTGAAGAGATATGTTCTGGATTCATGAGACTATAGATTTCATTTCCAACAATGGAGAATAGAGTGACAATTTAATATTTGAATTTAAGACATGAATACTAAATTAATTTTCATACACCACCTCCACCTCCACTTCCTCCTCCTCCATGTACGCCTCCTCCACCCCCTCCTTCTCCTCCAACTCCTCCCACACCTCCTGCACCATCTCCTCCTCCTCCTCTGCTTCCTCCTCCTCCCCCTGCAACCTAAACCTCCACTTCCCCCTCCACCTAAACTGCCACCTCCACCTTCACCTCCTCCTCCACCTCATACTCCACCTCCATCTTCACCTCCATTTCCACGCATCCTCCGCCTCCACCTCCACATCCACCACCTCCTCCTGCTCTTGCATTTCCTCCTCCTCCCCCATCTCAACCACCACCACCACCTCCTCCTCCTCCTCCTTCACCACCTCCTCGTCCAACTCCACCTCTTCCTCCACCACCACTTCCACCTCAACCTCCTCCACCACCTCTGCCTCCTCCTCCTTCTCCTCCTCCTACTTCATCTCTACCTCCTCCTCCTCCTTGACCACCTCCTCCTCCAACTCCACCTCTTTCTCCACCACCACTTCCACCTCGACCTCCTCCACCACCTCTGCCTCCTCCTCCTTCTCCTCCTCCTACTCCATCTCCACCTCCTCCTCCTCCACCCATGCCTCAGCGTCAACCTCCTCAAACTCCTCCACTTCGGCCTTCGCCCTCTCCTCCTGCTCCTCCACCTCCTCCTCCACCTCCACCTCCTCCTCCTTCTCCTCCTCCGTCTCCACCTCCTCAACCTCCACCTCCTCCTCATGCTCCTCGTCCACAACCTCTACCTCTAACCCCGCCTCCTCCTCTTCCTCCTCCTCCTCCTCCACCTCCACTTGCTCTTCCACCACCTACTCCATCAACAACACCACCTCCACCTCTCCATTTTCTTCTTTCTCTTCTTCCTCCTCCTCCACCACCTCGTCCACCTACTCCACCTCCACCGACACCTCCTCTTCCACATCCTCCTCAACCACCTTCGTCTTCGCTGCCTCCTACTTCTCCTCCTCCACCACCACGACCACCACCTCCTCCTCCTACTCCACCTCCTCAAAAAAAGTAAAAAAATAAAAAATAAAATTGCATACCATTTCATTCTCTTTATTTATAATACTTATTGATTCATTCCTTACCATGATAATTAAAATATCAATATGTACATGATAATATAACAAATAATATATACATACATATATATATATATATAATTGCAATATAAAATTATTATGAAACAATAATTTAAATAGTAAAATTTAATTTGTTTTGTAGTTAAACAACAATCTATTTTATTGGAAACAAAAATAGATAATTTTCATTATTTTGACATTTCAATTTTCTACATGTTTATATTTAAAAGTATTTAAAAATACAATTTTATATTTAAAAATACAATTTAGAATGTTAAATTTATCTGTGTATCAAAAATTTCAAAAATATATGATGTAACCCACATTCCAATTCCAATAAAATGAAAGCTAAATCTATTTGCATATTGAAATACAGTTTAAAAATTGAGATTTCAAAGTGTATGCCCCACCCCCGGAAACATTTACAATCAGTCATTTAACAAATCCGGAAAGAGGTGAATGTTTGCGTGAATTTCTATGCAGCCAAAGTCAGTAATTTAGTTTTTTGGGCTACGGATATCTATGATCGGTGTCTTGCTAACCATAAGAGAAAGATTCAGTCGGTAGGATTGGGCAAATATAGTAATTGAGGACCAATCTTGATGACAAAGTGTTAAGACTTTTCAATTTGTGAAAAAAATATAGTGGAACACTAGAAGTATAAATAAGTGATTTTCATAGTTGTAGAAAAATAATTATAATTCAGTGTTAAATATTTCAAATGTGTACACAAAATTATCCATAGAAGATAACCATAGTTGCATGAAAAAAATTATAAACACAATAGTGGAAAGAAAATTATGCATAAATTCTACATATAGTTGTAAAAAAACTTATAAACTGTATTTTAAAACATGGTTCGAGAAAGAAGCGTGGTTTCAAATGTGCAAACAAAATTATCCATAAACGATATCCATAGTGAAAAATTTATAAATCAGACTTTAAAACAAAGATCCAAGAAGAAGCCGCATGGCTCAAGAATGTTAAGATAATTCGAAAGGATAGAGTTATGAAATGCTAGATGATCAAGCGTGATTTGAAGTAGAGTTATGAAATGCTAGATGATCAAGCGTGATTTGAAAGATGATCGAACACACAATCTTCATATATCGAACACACGCACTTCAGAGATAATCAGTCTGACGCTCTTCCATGAAAGATACAGATCGAACACACGACCTTCGTATACTAAGTCTCACAGTCTCACGCTCTCCCAACAAAGATACAAATCGAACACACAACTTTCAAAGATCTTCAGTCTGACGCTCTTCCATCAAAGGTACAGATAGAACACGCAACAAACAAATAGAGGCAACAACATTGGCGTTACCAATGAAAACACCATAGGCGAACACTTAGGCATGACCATGGTTTTCGTGATCAAGAAAATAATTACATATTGGCACTGATACATTGTTATTTTTTAAATCGGCCGAAACTGCTCGAATTCAAGAAGACACCCTATAAAAGCAAAAAGTTACCCAAATTGATATAAACACAAGTGGGCATTATCCAATGTGATAGGTTTTTTTTGTGAGAAATTATATTAAATTGGAACATTAGTACCGTGCATCCGGGAGTGCTTCTGTTCTGCTCTGACACGCGTCCGAATGTAATATGCTGCTTTTGTCAAAGAATATAACAAACTTCACTGGGCTTTTGTCAGAGAATATGATTTTGTCAAGTAATAGAACGCATCAGGCAATGTGCGAGTGGAGGCAATGTCCGAGTGGAATATGTGGCTTTCTTATCAGAGAATATGCTTTTGTGAAGGAATATAATGCATCCGGCAGTAGTGGAATATGCAGCTTTTTGTCAGAGATTATAACATACTGCAGGTGCCCATTAGGCATAGATTCGTTTCAATGTTGTCATAAATTCGTTTCAACGTTGGCTGGACACTACTTGGCATAAATTTTTTTGAATGTTGGATGAACCCTAACCACCTAAGCACCCACTACTAGCATTACCTGTCACACACTCACCCAATACCGGCATGTGCATTTAAATTCGCTTCAATGCTTCAATAACTCCCAAGTTGCTACTATGATTCCTATGCCTTCTTACTGGTGAAAGAATGTGTCTACAACATGCGATATAATTAATTAATAATTACCTAATTGTAAAAATGAAAATTACATTTTCTAATAATTCAGAAATTAAAAATAAAAATAAAATAACAAAAATATAAATAAATAGATAAAATTAAAAAAATTATTAAATTGCTTTCGTTAATGTGCACAGAAAATGCACAAAGTCAACTTTTAAATTTAAAATGGAATCTCTATATAACATCTTCTGGAACATTCTCTACACAACTTCTAGTAATGAGAATGAAATCACAAAATTATGAATAAGCAACTTAATTATAAATAGTGTTTTTTTATTATATAGTAAAATTGATAAAATACAATTTAAAGATGGGTTTTTTTATTGAAAAAATATCTATTAAAATTCATATGGATTAATAATATTTTTCTCCAATAAATAAAAAATTGATATAGATAAATGGTTTTTCTGTTACTAATAAAAAAATAATTAATCTATGTTTTTTCAAAATATTTTTAAATTAGAAAAATTTGAACGATACCTATTTTTTTCTATATTTTTAAGAGTATTGTAAAATTCTAGCTCTTTGAAAAACTGTAATTACTAAATCTTTGAGGGATTGTTTAGCTACAATCTAGTAGTTGTGAGATTACAACAATGAGGGAAAATATATGGAAGCATCCACTCGATTTCCCAATAATATTTTGATTTTAAAATACATGTCTTAATATATGTATCTTTGAATTCCCTAATTCTAATAAATTTATTATTAGATATTCCTATTCATTGCACTATATATTAACTCCTTCTAATTGTGTCCCTTCTTTAATGTAACCTTTGACCACTGTGACCACTATAATATTTAATAGAATATGTTTCCCTTAACCAAAAAGTCATTGCGAATGCCAAAAAACTAATATGTCCCATAACCCATATAACCCCTAGTTTACTGTGATCACTAGTACTCTTAGAGAATTAGAAACCCTTCCACAATGCAACCTCTAACCACTATTACCATTAATTAAAAATTACATTGATTAATTTATAATCCTTAACATAGTAACTCTAAAATTAGGTAAACCATTGCGCACTATGATCTTTAACACAATGGATTCTAGAAACTATGCCCCTAGTGTAGTGTCATGATAAAGATATTGTAACTCCTAAAAAGTCACAACGCACATAAGATTTAATACTTAGCAAATTAGCTATAACATATATATACTTTAAGTGGCTTAACATAGTGAAGATAACAATGAATCAAGTGTAGCTCCTTCAAACTAAATTCGATGAGAAGGGAATATAAAAAATCTTGACTATTTTGCGGATGATATTTGGACTATTGACATTAACCAAAAGAACATTTTATGGGAGTCAATCTATGGTAATCATATTTATGAGTATTCATATATGTCCTATTAGATGATATGATAATGGCGTATATTTTGTAGATCACTTGAGGCCTTAATGTTGGCGTGTCAAGCCCATTTCATCTATTATGCTTATGCTTTCAAGACCTTAATTTTTCCTATGTTCCTTATCTTAATGTGATTTGTTGTTTTCCTTTATACTAGTAACTAATGGTCGTTATCTACCTTAAATTATCTTTCATATCTGGACATCCACCTACGCCATCTAATCGTCCATTTTCACCTCCTCCTCCTCCTCCTCCGCCTCTCCTCCAACTCAAATTTCTCCAACTCCACTTTCTCTACCACCTTCTCCTCCTCCTCTTCTTGCACCACCTCCTCCAACTCCATCTCCACCACAAACTCCTTAACCACCACCTCCAACTCCACCTCCGCCACCTCAACCTCAACCCCATCATCCAACTCCACCCCCCCTCCTCCTCCTTATCTTCTTCCACCTCAATCTCAACCTCCTCCTCCTCCACCACCACCTCCTCTTCACCCAACTCCTCTACCATCTTTGCCTCTACCTCCACCTCCTCCTCCACCTCCACCGCCTCTACCTCCTCCACCACCTCAAGGTTTGCCTCCTCATCCTCCTCCTCCTCCTCCTTCTCATCCACCACCACTAGCACCTCCTCCTCCTCCGCCTCTTCCTCCTCATCCACCATCAACTCCAACTCCACCTCCACCTCACCCACCCCCTCCTCCTACTACTAGTCCTTATCCTCCTCCTCGTGCTCCTCCTCCACCTCCACCTCCACCTCCTCCACCTCAGCTACTCCTTCTTAGTTGCTTCCTCCTCTTCCTCCTCCACCTAATAGTCCACCTCCACCTTCACCACCTTTTCCTCTTTCCCTTCACCTCCAATTCCACCTCCATCTCCACATATAACGCCTCCTTCTCCACCTCCACCTATACCTCTGCCAACTCATACTCCATCACCATCTCCTCCTCCTTAACCCTTTCCTACTCTATCACCTCCTCCTCTTCCTCCAACCCCTCCTCCTTATCCTCCTCCACCTCCACCTCCACCTCGTCCTCCTCCACCACCACCTCCTCTTCCCCCACCTCCTCTACCACCTCTACCTCTGCCTCCACCTCCTCTTCCACCTCCTTCGCCTCCATTTCCTCCACCACCTACATCTTTCCCTCCTCCTCCTCCTCCTCCTCCTCCACCTCTACCTCCTAATCCTCCTCCTCCATCTCCTCCACCACCTCCAACTCTCCCTCCTCCTCCACCTCTGCCTCCTCCTCCTCCTCCTCCTCTACCTCTTCATCCTCATCCACCACCAACTCCAACTCCACCTCCACCTCCACCACTATCTCCTCCTACTCCTACTCCTTTTCCTCCTCCTCATGCTATTCCTCCTCCTTCATTTCCCCCTCCTCCTCCTCCTCCACCTCAGCCTTGACCTCGACCTTCACCTCCTCCTCCACCTCATACTGCACCTCCACCTTCACCTCCTTTTCCACTCGTCCCCCACCTTCACTTACACCTCCACCGCCACATCCACCTCCTCCTCCTCCTGCTCCTCCTCCTCCTCCACACCCTTCTCATCCTCCTCCTCCTCCACCTAAACCTATACCTCTACCACCTCCTACTCCATCACCACCTCCACCTCCACCCTCTCATCCACCTCCTTCCTCCTCCTCCACCTCCAACTCCTTCACCTCCTGCACCTCCAACTCCTCCTCTACTTCCTCCTCCTCCTCCTCCTCCTCAATCTGCACATCCACCTCCTCCTCCTCCTCCTTCCGCTCCTCCTCCACCACCTCAAACTCCGCCTGCTCTTGCTCCTCCTTCTCCACCACCACCTTTGCCTCTACCTCCTCCTCCTCCACCTCCACCTTCACCTTCACATCCTCCACCACCTCCACCACTTCCTCCACCTCCAGCTCCATCTTGACCAGCATCACCACCTCCTCCTCCTCCTCGACCACCTTCTCCTCCAACTCCACCTCCTCCACCTTCGCCTTCATCTCGAGCAACATCACCACTTCCTCTTCCTCCTCCTTAACCACCTTCTAATGCAGCTCCACCTCCTCCTCGATCACAACTTCCACCTCCATATACACAACCACCTCCACCTCCACCTCCTCATCCTTCTCCTCCTCCTACTCCATATCCACCTCCACCACTTCTACCTCCTCCTGCTCCTCCTCCACATCCTTCTCCTCCACACACTCTTCCTCCACCAACACCTCCTCCACCACCTCTACATTTGCCTCCACCCATTACACCACCTCCACCTCCACCTCCTCCTCCTCCTCCTTCTCCTCCTTATCCACCACCACCACCTCCTCCACCTCCACCACCTACATTTCCACCGCTTCTACCTTGTACTCCTCCTCCACCTACACTTCCCCCACTTACACCTCTGCCTTTGCCTCCTCCACCACCTCCTCCTCCGCATCCGTCACCTACTCCTCCATCACATCCACCTCCTCCTCCTGCTCCACCACCTCCTCCTCCCCCTCCTCCCCATCCTCCATGTCAACCACCACCATCACCACCTCCTGATTCTCCTCCTCGACCACCACCTCCTCCTCCTCCTCCTCCTCCACCACCACTTCCACCTCCTCCTTCTCGTCCTCCTACTCCATCTCCACCAACTCCTACTTCTCCACCTATGCCTCCATCTCCACCTCCACCTCCTCCAACTCCTCAACCTCAACCTCCATCCCATCCTCCTCCTCCACCACCACCTCTACCTCCTCCACCACCACCTGCACCTCCTACTCGTCCTCCTTCTCCTCCTCCACCTCCACCTCTACCTCCTCAACCTCCGCCTCCTCCTCCTGCTCCTCCTCCACCTCCTCCTCGTCCACAATCTCTGCCTCCGCCCCCGCCTCCTCCACCTCCCTTTGCTCTTCCACCACCTACTCCATCAACAACAACACCTCCTCCTCTCCCTTTTCTTCTTCCTCCTCATCTACCACCTCCTCCACCACCTCCACCTCCTTCTTAACTGCCTTCACCTTCGCTGTCTTCTCCTTCTCGTCGTCCACCACCACCATGACCACCACCTCCTCCTCCTACTCCACCCCCACCTCCATGTCCACCTCATCAAAAAATGTAAAAAAATAAAATAAAATTGCATATCATTTCATTCTCTTTATTTATAATACTTATTGATTCATTCTTTACCATGATAATTCAAATATCAATATATACATGATAATATAACAAATAATATGTATAAAAATTTGCAATAAAAATAATTAATTATGATAAAAATAATTTAAATAATAAAATTTAAATTAGGTTTTTAGTTTAACTCAAATATTGGTAAAAGTAATAAAAATTATGTGTGGCTACTTGTGATTTTCAATATGAAAGTTGTCAGAATAGTTAACATCATAACTAAACACCCGATAGTTTTTTAAAAATATTGATAATTCTGATTATTTTTCACATATTCATAATTCTACATATCTATATTCAAAAGTATTAAAAATACAATTTAGAATGTTAAATTTATTTGTGTATTAAAAATTTAAAAAATATATGATGTAACTCAAATTCCAATTGGAATAAAAGAAAAGCTAAATCTATTTGCATATTAAAATACAGTTTAAAAATTGAGACGTCAAAGTGTATCCCCGACCCCGGAAACATTTACAATCCGTCATTTGACAAATCCGGAAAGACGTGAATGTTTGCGTGAATTTCTATGAAGCCAAAGTCTTAATCTATTTTTTTGGGGCTACGGGTATCTATGATAAGAGAAAAATTCAATCTATAGGATTGGGCAGATATAGTAATAGAGGACGAATCTTGATGACAAAGTGTTTGTGAAAAAAATATAATGGAACACGAAAAATATCAATAAGTGATTTTTATAGTTGCAGAAATATAATCCAGTGTTTAATATTTCAAATGTGCACACAAAATTATCTCCAAAAGATATCCATAGTTGGAGTAAAAAATTTATAAACCCTTAAAACAATAATAATGGCTTGAGAACGAGTCATGGTTTCAAATATGCAAACAAAATTATCCATAAACAATATCCATAATTGCAGGAAAAAATTATAAACCAGACTTTAAAACAAAGATCCAAGAAGAAGCGGCATGGCTCAAGCATGTTAATTCGAAATAATAGAAATGGCTACTTACCTCAATCCTGATTTGAAGTAGAGTTATGAAATGCTAGATGATGGAACACACAATCTTCATATATCAAACACACCCACTTCAAAGATAATCAGTCTGACGCTCTTCCATGAAAGATACAGATCAAACACATGACCTTCATATGCTCAGTCTCAGCCTAACGCTCTAGATACAAATCGAAGACGCAACTTTCAAAGATCTTCAAAATAGTCAGTCTATAGAACACACGACCATCATATAATATATTCACTCTACCAAAAAAACAGAGGCAACAACATTGGCGCTACCAATGAAAGCACTATCGACGAACACTTAATCATGACCATGGTTTCCGTGATCAAGAAAATAATTACATATTGGCACTGATACATTGTTATTTTTGAAATCTGCCGAACCGGCTATGAATTAAACGGCTCGAATTCAAGAAGACACCCCATAAAAGCAAAGAGTTACCCAAATATAGAAAGTAGAATATTAATTTCAATGACAGCCGGAAAAAGCAAAACGTAATTTAAATTTAAAAAGAAAAATTATAATTACATTCGGTCAGAAAAAACAACCATTAAATTCAAAAAATGCAAATCAAAATAATTAACTTTTAAAATATAAAGAAAGTAAAAGTAAGAGATTAAAAGTTAAATTTTAAAAAATTGTTAATTTCTTTTTGGTAAAAGATTGCGAATTTTAAAATGAGAAAGACCAAACAATTGATGACAAAGTAAAAAAATAAAAAATAAATTTGAAAATAATATTTATTTTCTTTTGAAGTAAAAAAATGGCGAGTTTGTCCATAGGGCTTTGGATTGGTTCAAATTCCTTGTGGGTGCTTACCTACCAAAAAAAAGGCAGTTTCTTTTGCAGCAAAAAGGGCAAAATTTCAAAGTTAAAAAAGTAATGGTGAGCTTTAAAAGCTCAATGTGTAAATTGCTTTCTTCAAAGTGCACATACTACGCACAAAGTTAATGCTCAAATTTGAAATGTCCATCTTTGAATGCACACAATTTCCAAAAATCTATGAAAGTAATTATACATAATTTTTTTGTTAAATAATAAAATTGTCAAAATAGAATTTGGGGATAAGTTGTTAAATAAAAAAAACTTATTAAAATTCATATGGCTTAATAACATTTTTCACTATAAAATAATTTTTTTAAGTAATAAATAAATGTATATAGATTAATAATCATCTTCACTAAGTCATATGGATTAATAATCCTCTCATTAGTAATTAAAAAAAAATTAATAAATTATTATTTTCTAAATACTTTAGTTGGAAATTTCAATGATAATATATAAAAAATATTTATTTCAAAGTTTGAGATAAACTATTTTTTTCAATATTTCAAAGAGCCTTGCAAAACTCTAGGAGTATGAAAAATCTAGCTACTAAATCAATGTGCTTTTTTAAGTACAACCAATTAGTTATTGAATTAAAACAATGAGGTAGGAAACACACATTGGGTTTACCAATAATATTTTGATCTATATAGATATATATTAATATATGTATCTGTAAATTCACTAATTATAATGAATTTATTATTACATATTTCTATATATTGCACTATATATAACCCACACAAAATTGTTCTCCTTATTTAATGTAACCTTTGACCACTTTGACCACTATAATATCTGATAAAATATGTGCCCCTTAACCAAAAATCATTATGAATGTAAAAACACTAATATGACCCACAACCACTAATTTAGTGTCATCACTCATACTCTTACATAATTACAAACCCTTCCATAATGCATCCTCTAACCACTATTACTATTAAAAAACAATGACACTTGATAATTCTTAACGGACTAACTCTAGAATTAATTAAACCATTCTGCACTACGATCTTTAAAACACAATCAATTGTAGAAACTATGACCCCTAGTACACTTCACAATCATGAAATTGTAATTAGTTAAAATTTGCAACACACATCAATTTTAATATCTAACACATTAACTATAGCATTAAAGCTATATCTTTTATGTACTTAAAGTGGCATAACATAGTGATAAATTTGAGTGAACTGTAACTCCAAATTCAATCCCATAATAAAGGAATATAATAAATGTTGTGTATTTTGGAGATGATATTTTGATTATAGATATTGACCCAAAACGAATTTTTCGTGAGTCAACATATGATAATGATCTTGACGAGTACTCGCATTTCATCCATTATATGACACAATGATGGTGTATATTTTGTAGATCATTTAAGGTCTTAATGTTGGTCTCTGAAGTTCATTTCAACTATTATTCCTTCCATCAATTAATATTAATCAAGTATAGACATGCTTTTTTCTATATTTAGTTATATGTATTTCAAAATTATAAAATTTCAAAATTGTGTATTTCTATATGGTTTTTTTTCCTATTTTCACTATTCAATGTAGTACAAATAATACATATTCTTTATTCGGTTCCTATTTAGTCATGTTTATATTATTGTGTTAAATATATGCATTGTTAAATTAAGCTTTCGATATCTCAATTTTTTTTTCTTATTTCTAAATTTTTCCTAATGAGAGAGAGTCATTTTGCATGAATAGGGAGAGTCTCTAACATTAAACTGAGTATTCTACAATAACTTGGTCAAGTAATAATGACAACAAAAATGTACAACCAGGAAAAACACATTGGTGACATGCTGAATATGAACCAATATGAATGTGAAATTTCCAATAAGTCCATTTGGCTCCCCTCTTTAATAATTTGGCTAGACATGAAACAAACCTCAATAATTAGTCCTCCAAAAATATTTAAAAATCTTCCAATAGATGGAGAGCACCTCAACACATACAAACAATGTTTCCTTCATTATCGCACATTCAATTGTCCCTACAAATAATTGAAGTTTGGTAGATTGACTCTTTAGACGTAGACAAGCAAGAGATTATGTGTCAGCCTACAATTGACCAGATATATATGATCAGTTAATAATCTAACATAATATTCCGAATTCCACCACAAGCTCGAGAAGAACAAGGGGATATAGTTTTAATCCTTCCAGATGCTAAAAAAGAAGAAGAAAGGGAAGCATAATTATACACAACCATTTAAATTTGACCTCTTACTACCTATGAAATAATCTCATAGGAATATTGCATGATAAGACCCACAGAGTTGGAAAAAAATAGGACGTAAACTTATACAATAAATGTGAATGAAATATTTCTAGGTATTCAACTAGAAGACCCACAACAACAACAAAATATACACACAATTGCATGAAGTTTTTTGGAGGATACACTATAGAGGGTAGAAAATAAAAGAAGACTAGAAAATTAGAACAATTTCTAGAATAATCTATTTGGCCTAGCGTATTATAGTTTCTTGGACATGGAAAATATGTATTCATTGAAATATTACTATAGAAAATTATGGTAGTTCAGCAAAAACAGGAACATAAACAATCGACTCCAGACAATCTCAACATAGAAAGAAGCTCATCATAGGTATAGAACCAAGGATAGTTGACTGAACCCAACAGGAAAAAAAAATTGAACATCGACTTGAATTGTGATTCACCCCATGTTAATACGATAACAATTATAGAAGAAAATGATGGTAAAGGTAAAACCCGATCCATGTAGACTGATACTAACAAAGTTTCCTCCAATCATTCTAGGATTCATGACATATTGAGTTGGATAGTAGCAATATTCACTCTAAAGACAACAACATGAAATGGAGATTTGGTTGTAATGTTATAACTAGGAAATACACCAACATAAAATAAACATTCCAATAAGAATTAATGATCCACCTTTTGGAGTCCAATAATTAGTATGTAAATCGGTCGAACACACAATATATATGCCTATAGTTATCCTAATCACCATAATTATAAGTTAATTATTAGGTTGACGGAAGATATTTAAACCTCCTGGAATATGTTGGAACATCCATAGTAATATTGACATATTTCATCGCTAAAATATTCCACTAATACTTTTTGTTACTATTGAAATATGAATGAAATTTTTAATTTTATTTTTTATAAATAAGCACAATATATTTTGTAATAAAGTTATAATTTAGTTCATTTCTATTGTTTTTTTAATCTATGAAATGTGATAGGAATAATGGGGTGCCCATTTTGATGGTTATCATGCATTGAATTTTATTTGTAGTTAGATCCATTTGATTTACATGGCTTCCCTAGTCTGTCTTAATTTAATGTCAATATTTTATTTTAACTTAAATTGGAAGTAAATTCCAAAATATATATGCCTATAATTATGTTGATAGTAAGAATAGATATTAGATAGTTATAATTTAATTATTAGGTTCATCATAGATATTTAAATCCCATGGAAAATGTTGGAATGCTCATGGTAGTATTCACATATCAATGATAAGATTTCTGTCCAAATTAGGTATACTCTTTTAATTAAATTGCCTCAAATTAAATAATTTAAGAAAATGGCATATCAACAAATCATATTGGGAATGTGGTATTTCTAAGTAGAAAATGGCATATCAACACATCAAATTGGGAATGTGTTATTTCTAAGCCATGGTGAGGTAAGAAGAAACGTTTCCAACTAAAGGCTTTCCATAATAATAGTGGGGTGAATCTACATGGATAAACATACTTGTATATATTATATATCTCTAATAATAATAATGGGGCTAGTGTTTTGATTCTTATAATATAATGATGGGTATAGAAAAGTTCAATCCATTTAATTATATGGTCACAATAGTTATAATAAAACCAATAAATAATTTTATAGTCAAAATATTTTTTTTTGTAAGCTTTGGTAGGACTCTCCGATTTACATGTCCATTGCATAACCCACTACAGGGGCAGGGTAGCCCAAGATTTGAACCCAAGACTTCTGGTTCGGTGAGACTTCATTTCCACGGCCACTGCCACATGAGCTACCCCATGCGGACATTTTATAGTCAAAATATTATATATATATAGTATATTTTAAATCAATTTTTAAACAATGTTTTTAATTAAATTGAAATCGAATAGAGATCATAACTACATTTTAAATAAATCTCATCCTTCTATTAATGAATGATATTAAAAATATTAATTATTCATTATGAAATCTGTACCATCAATCTATTGATTATTAATAATTAAATTAAATTTATAGAAATCCTATTATATGATATATACACTATCAACATAACAAAATTGAGGAATCATAAATATGTTTTCAAAAATTTATTTATATGTATTTTAGATTTGTAAATTATGTATTCCCGTTTTATTGAATCACTAATATTATAATATATAAATATATATAATATATATATATATATATATATATATATATATAGATATATATATAATGTAGATCTATGATTTTCTTTTATATTTTTTCTGTTTTGTCTTTTCTTTTCACTTTGTATATTTAATTCTAAGTTAAATGTTGAGTCTTTGTATTGAAATCTAAGGCGTTGTTGAGTTCAATGCAATGACTTTCACTGACTTTCATTGATATGTACAATCTATGAGAGATTTTTGTATGAAAATTATGAAAATCTCGAATGAATTCCCATTTATTTCTTTAGGAATGGAATTTAAAGGATACAAACCAACATATTTTGAAACCATTATACACATATTAATGTTCCTCTAACCTCATTATTCATGAAAACCCCCCTTTGAATGAGTGAGACATATGCAAATCCCCCTTTGACTGAGTGTGAGATATGTAAGACACCTTCCATGTGATTTGGAAGAGAATGGAATTACAATATAAAAATATATTTTTTGGTGGTTATTGACAACTTAATGAATGTATTTTAGGAAAAATATTCAAATATATGGAAATCTAATAAAATAGATATACACTGAATAGGAAAGGTACTGCTTTTCATTAAGAAGGCGATAATTGTTCAACGTTACACATTGTTTAGGAGAGGTAACACCTACATCACCTGTTATTGAAACTGTTCTACTAAAAATGTTCATATGTTTATTATATATGTACAATCACAATTCCTTAGTTCTCACTATGATCAAAATAAGCCATGAAGGTGAAATAAACTTGGACATGCATTAAAAAAAATTACGAAATAAAATAAGCATCCATTATTTCCTTCACTAAATTGTAATATAATTACATCTATGTTCCTAAGTTTTCTTTCATAATTTCAAAGAGAAAATATCATAAAATGTAACACCCTTCACATTGAGGATTTTCATGAGGATTATGTCACAAAGGCCCACAACATGAAAAAATTAAACGACCCACAACTTTATTCCTTGTTAATTATTCCACATATGTTAGTTTTATTCAACAATGTCTCATGTTATTCTTCTCTTTTACTCAATTATTTTATATATTTTCCACAAATATGCCATGTATTTTCTTTCTTCTCGAAGGGTTCTTTCTAGTAGCAAAAATTTCAAGGATGAAAATTTATTTTAAAGCTTATAAATCTTATGTAACATTAGTACTCCATAATATGCATAATGTAAATTTTTTAATGATATTTTCGTAAAAATATTGAGATTTCTAATGATTTTTAAGTTAAAATCATTTTAAAGTATAAACTTTGAGAAAATAAATTAAAAAAAAATTTCTAAATTGACAACTATTTTTTATTTTCCATTTTGAAAAACCTTGGAATATTAATCCACTCTAAATATTACCTCCCAAAAATTTCTCTACTATGTGGAAAATTTTCGAGCTTATCTACATTGTAACGTTGTTTATTCTACCAAGAGATCATAGACTATCCGTCAATATTATCTCATTTTTCAGTCTACTTAGTCATGTCCCTTCCTCTTCAAGGGTGATTTAATACCCAAAGAATGAGAACTCAACACGTTTCTATTTTTGCACCTAACTACTTTAAGCATTAAATATGTTAATTGAGTACCCTACTAAATAAATGTGGGATTTTCCACTTCCTTATTTGCATGGGTCTATAGCTATGCATAATCATTTCTAACTTCTTCTTTGTCTAATATTATTATTGGGATAACTTTCACATTGTTCACAGTCACTAGCAATATAAGAAATTTATCATTCCTTGTTCACATTCTCTAGCAAGTCCCCTTTATTCATGTAGAAAGGATGGACATATGTATTTTAGTTTGTTTGGTCCTGTGCATTTTCCTTATGCTAATGAAAATAAATGTATGAAGAATTGTGTTGATGATTACACTAGAATGTGTTGTGTGTACTTATTGAAAAGTAAATCTCAAGCTTTCAAAACTTTTAAGGATTTTCATGTAGGGATTGAACATGAAACATAATCACATATTGGCTCTCTTCATACTGTTAATGGAAGATAATGTACTCTAATGAATATGAAAAATATCTCTGCAAGCATGGGATTCAACATCAGAGCATAGTTCCATACAATTCTCAACAAAAATATGTAGTTGAAAGAATGAACATTAGTATATCGAATATAGTTTTCTCAATGAGGTTTCTCAAAAACAGAACATTGATTTTTTGAGATGACGTGATTCTATGTGCAATGTATGTGAAAATCTTATGTCCATATCATGCTCTTAGAAACGAACTCCTTGTAAAATGTGATATGGATGAAATCCTTTAGTAAGCCATAATAAGGTCTTTAGTTCCTATACATTCACATATTTTTGTTATAGTATAGCCATTCTTGCATATTGGGTATATTATTGTATGTTTTACTTCTAACTTTTTGGTTGCCATGTATCACACATTGGCTATGCTTCCCTCAAAGGATTTTAGCATAATTTCTATTTTTCTCAATGATTTGAAAATCAAATACCCTTCATACATGCAGTGCCTTCCAATATTATACAATCTTTCTAGAATTATCACTCTATGATTAAATTGTAACTTGATTCTCATCTCGATATAATTTTTCTTTGTAAAAGAATATAAGTAAAATACTAATGTTATTCCCTTTACAACAAAGTATCAGATCCAAGGATGTCATCTATGTTACTAAGGTTAGACTTTACTTATCTCAAAACCCTCTATAACATTATTTTCCTGATTAATTTAGAGTGATTCCAATCCAAACTAAGGAATTCCCTTCTTATGTTTGTAGGTTAGTCTACGACAAACTTGGGTTATCTTACGACATTGTTTTGGGGTCAAAATTCATGAAAGTTTTTTTGCATACACTTTGGCCTTCAAGTACTTATCCCATGGTTCCTCTTTACAAGGTTTTAATGTTAATTCCAATTTTCACTTGATGCTTGCCACAAGGAAATTTCATGTCATTTGACTATAAAGAAAAGCCTTATCTAGCTAGGGATTTTTCCAAAAGGACCGACACTCAGAATAATGCATGTATATCAAAATAGTGTTAGTGTTAATATTTAATTATGAGAAAATAGTTTTCGCCATCATATAGCCCCAACAATGTATTTTTTTTCTATTCATAAGAACAATTTATGCAATCTATTACGTGTTACTGTGTGTAATGAAATGATTCCATCAAAAGTTTACGATACTATAATATTTGTTCTATTTCAATTCTATGAGTACACATTAGATATTTGTGTCAACTCTATATATATATATATTTCATAATGATTGTATATAATTTACTATTACTATCATTTTCTTCGAAGAAGAGAATACACAAATTAGGCAAGAGGCATGCTGAACCCTTGTCATGGAATTTTGAGAAGGTGTCCTTTAGGCCCTAGTATTACCTTACGCAAGACTGCTTGTTCCATGGCCAATTGATATGATTCCAGTCATTTGACCTATAACAAGTGAAACTAGGTATACATTTATTTTTCTATAAGTTAAACTATTTATCAATTTATTTTTCTTAACTACAATGTTCTTTTCTATAGTAGCTTAAAATAAACTATATTTTTATAGGTGAATAAGGGTTACTATGCATGTGTATATATTTATCCATGCAAACCATATTCTTTAATTTATTACATGTAATATCATTTTGGATATTTTCACACATTCAAGTGTATTTTTTTTTTCATGTTTATATATTTATCTATCCAAAAAAGTTTAATTAATTTATTATATAATATCCTTTTTCATCTTTGCACAAATTCAAGTGTATTATTTTTTAGAATATACTTTTATAAGATTTTCTTGCTGGAAATAAATTAAAGGCTATTGCATTCGTCCAACCAAGAACTATGTTTCCAGGTAGTTCACACAAAGCTCTAACTCCTACTTCCCAGGGTGAGTACAATCATTCTTTCCAAATATACCTTTATATTTTATCAGACCCCTTTTATCTCCAAGAATATTTTTAAGTGATTTCACCAATGACAGTCTTTTTTTTTTTTAATGCATTTCGTGTGAATTAGAAATATAATATCACATGAAAGCCTTTAATATTTTTTCAAGAATGATAACACAAAAAGCCAAATTTTCTTTTATATTAATAAAAATGGATATTTACACTGTCATATGTCACATCACTTCAGCCACTTTGTCTTGTTAGGGGAAACTTAATATTAAATTAAAAAGGTCATAATATAAATTTATCAAGGCTTATTACAATTTAGTTTTGTAATTAGAGGAAACATATGCACCTTGAAAACGACATCTTTAGCATGTTCAAAAGAGAAAGTTGTATATTTTTAAAAAGAATTGTGTTTGTTTTGAAAATTAATTTATTAAATTAAAAACAAATATAAATTAAAGGGTAAAAATAATTTAAGACATATCCAATACCGACTAAGAGGAAGGGTGGCACACCATTTTGTAGGAATGATACCTCCAACATGAGATCTAGGAGAAGAAAATGGTCAAAATATATTTCTCAGAATTACAGCAAGGAAGAGCCTAAAAGGTATGATCAACATATGTATTTTAGAGTTCCTCTCAATTATGAACAAACAGGGTATGATCCACATATGCATTGTAGAGTTCCATTCAATTATGAACAAACTAGAAATTTTAGGAAGAAATTATGGCATCAAAAACCATGTACATTTTGTGGTTTGAATAATCATATTGCTTCCAAGTGTTCGAAAACAATTGAAACTAGGAAGGAGCGAAGACATGAAGACCCTTTTCTACATTAAGGGAAAAGGAATGCCGAGAAATTATTTATAAATAAGATCCAATGCAAGCTTTGTAACAAGGATGGGCATCATAGAGCCATGTCTTGAGATATCCACTCAAATATGTACCCCAAGAAGCTACAACCCAAATTGGAAACCTTTTTAAGTAGCTTGTCAAGGCCACCATTGTAAATCGCATGTTCCGAAATTATTTGTAAAAGTGATGAATTTGTAACATCACTTGTGTATGCAACATAGTGATATTTAGGCGTTTTAGCTAGATAGCATGGGATATGATTTATGTTGTAAATCAATGTAAACTTGACCATGAGTATGTTATAAACTCTTGGAAAATATGGATTTTTTGGGTCCTGTTAGTTGACATGTATCTATAGCTACAATTTTTCATATGGCTACAGGTATTGATTTCATAATTCCAATTTCCAAAGTACAATGGTGAAGGAAAGGGAAGGTGGACTCTCAGAGGCATATGTTATACGGATGGAGATTGTAACCATGTTTATGATTTACAGGACCAAAAGCTCCTTAGTGGGGAGAAATAATCAAAATGGATCCCTAGTGGCTCAGTAATCAAAGTGCTAAAATTATTTTGAAACTGGCATCAAATCAAAGAACTCGTCATCTTGATTCCAATGATGTGAACGACACCTCAATTTGATCTCGTATGCGGAAGTTATTGATAGTCAAAGATTTTGGGAAAAAAATTAAAAATTCAAAGTCAAAGTTTGACTACAACATGGAAATCCATACAGGTGACATGGCAGGATAACGTTGCAGGAGATGATATCAGCAAGACGACATGGAAGGGCAACTAGCTATTGATGTGGCATAATATACACTGACATTGAAACCCAATTGGGCATTGACATAGAGATTGAGTTGATGTGCTAGATTGTACACTAACCTGGAAACCCAACTAGGCACTGATTGTTGGCATTATGGCTAAAGTGTTGTACTTGATGGCAACACCCATGGCATGGCTCTCAATATGATGAGAATTAAAAAGTTTATTCATGTGGAGAAAGGTTCACGGAATTTTATGCAGAGAAATGTTTATTTCATGTGGGAAAACTTACGTTTGGTCCATCGTAGTTAGTCCTTGGAATTTGAACCTATGGAGAAAAGTTTATTTCATGTGGGAAAACTTACCTTTGGTCCATGGTAGTTAGTCCTTGGAATTTTAACCTATGGTTTTTGGACCATGGCATCTCGACAGACGTGTTGATCCCTAGTATTGAGTTGATGGTATTGGTTTGTTATGGTTTTGGCCCATGGTATTGTTTTATTTTATTATTATTATTGAGCCCCATGATCCATGATTTGAGGAAGAGCTTGCCTATATAAAGCAAAGGAGGTCATTTGTTGTGTATGCTTTTGGTTTGAATATCTTAAGATCTGAAATATTGGGTTATTGTTTCAAAAGCTCGATCTATATGAAAGTGAAGTGGAAAGCGAATCTGTGAAGGGTGATCTCTCAAGCGTTGCAGCTCGGAAGCGCAGGAGGCGCCGCAGGAAGTCGCCGCAGGAGTTGCCGCAGGAGGCGCCGCAGGAGGCGCTATAGGAGTCGCCGCAGGAGGCGCCGCAGGAGTCGCCATAGGAGGCGCCGCAAGAAGTCGCCGCAGGAGGTGCCGCAGGAAGTCACCGCAGGAGGTGCCGCAGGAAGTCGCCGCATGAGGCAC
>APFE031281948.1:0-10993 GCA_000404065.3 Pinus taeda | reverse complement strand
TCTTAAGGTGAATGGTTAAAGCTACATTTAGTCACTTCACAAAATTTAGTAAAAAATACCAATATCTCCATTAATATTGGTTTTTAACTTTTTCTGAATTAACAAAATAAATTCAAAACAATGAAACCTTATTACTCTTTTTGCATCACCCTCGCAGAATATTTCTCACCATTTTTCAAACATTCTCAATAATATCTTCATGAAAAAGTTTAGGTACTGATGTTGGATTAGTTGTTTGAAAAATAAGTTGGTTTGTACAAAGTTTCATCTTCTGTGCTATTCTTAGTTTGTCCTAATGATATGTAGGGGTTGGAGCTACTGCACCATATTTTCCTAAAAGGTGGAGATTGTTCACGAAAAAGGAAATTAATCTACATGTTACAATGCTGTTAAAAAATGTGAGACTAGTGAATTATGCTAATAAGCAATTTAGATTGGGAGAGACGTAATTAAATTTTATTATTTAATTGAGGATTTCCAATTAAAATAATAATAAATCTACATTTATATATTCATATATTGATTGGAAGGATTCTCACAATGGTCACTTCTTTCAATTAGATCCCTTTCAAGCCTTTGGGATACCTAATAATTTCTTATATAATATAGTTGGGGCATGCTACTTGTTGGCGTGTTGGGTAAAAAAACTTGATGTTTTTTTTTAATCTCATAGTTGGAGTCTATGGAACAAGAAATAAATTTGATAACTTGAAAAAAGTGGTAGCTTGACAAAAGTTGTAGAGAAAAGATTAATCTCTCCTACCTTGATAGAACTCATTGTCAATATCAACACCTAGAAGAACTTTGTTGTGGAATATTATCAAAACTAATAGAAGGATATGAAAGAGTGTATTGTAAGAACCTTGACAAACACGGCCACTAAAACTTGGAACATTGTTTGTAGGAAGATAAAATTATGTTTCTTTGTTCCAAACATGTATGTTAGTATATTACAGTTTAATGAATATGTTTTCTTATTATCATATATGGTTTCATAATATAACGAAACATTCGCCAAGACTTCACAATGTTTTATTATTTAGTAAAAGATTTTCCAAGATCTTACAAGATTTTATAATTCAGTGAAAGATTCTCCATCACTGTACAAGATAATATAATCTGGTGAGAGATTCTCCAAAAAAATTATATATACATATTATATTACTGATAAAATTGCCTCCCATTTTTCCTATGGATCATGGGGATTAGCCCATTTATTATACATATAAATTTAGGGTGGTTCTTAAAATTTTCCCTGCACGAGATCCAAGGAGTCATAGGGATTGGTTGAAGACACTTATCTCTTTTGGGAGGGAAGGAGTGTACTAGCATAGATCAACTGATGAGGAAGTTGGGAGAACAGAGAGACAAGCCCAACTGCAAAAGTAATGTCAGGTCAGGTGTGAGTCAAATAAAGTATACTCCCAACAAATTAATGACACAATGAAGGATTCACACATGGTGTGGGGCAACTGAAAGTGTAACACCCAACTGGAAAGGAGTTGGCATAGGTTTGCAATTAGCCATGCCAAAGTGTTGATGTAGGTAAAGGGCATATTTCTGCTGGTAGACCGAGATCCATCCTAAAGAGTGATGAACTTTCAGACCAAGAAAGTAGTGCAGTTGACCAAGATCTATCATATCGAACTTACCCATCAATGCCTTCTTAACACTCTCAATTAAGGATGCGGAACTATCTATGAGAATAAAATCATCCTTGTACAAAATTAGAATAAAAATATACGTTCCTTGTTTCTAAGCGTAAACAGTGGGATCTGATTGGAGTGACTGAACCCTGAAGAGAGAAAAAAGTGATCCATGTTTTTATACCAAGCCCTGGGATCTTGTTTGAGACCATATAGAGATCTTGGAAACGCGCACACTAGTGAAGGATCCTGGATAAAACCAGGAGGCTTCTCCATGTAGATTTCCTCATGTAAATCCCCATGAAGAAAATCACTCTTTACATCCATCTGTTGTATTAACCAACCTTTGGAGGCAACAAGTGAAAGCACAAGATGTATGGAATTCCTCTTGGCAACAGGAGAAAATGCCTTAGAATACGAAATCCCTTCAACTTGTGAAAATCCCTTGTCCACAAGTCATGCCTTATACTTGTGAATTCATTTAGGTATTAGAGAGGCAGAATAGATTCTTGATTGATAAATCAAGGTGTGGAATGAGAGTCGATCCATGCGGATATACTCATTTTCCAATTGCCAAACCTTTTAGGTGGTGCACGACCCGAAAACGGACGAAAGGTTCTCGATATTATCAATATTGTTCCCAGTGGAGCTCCAACTCTACTTAATGAAAGAAATAATTATTTGTGCTTGAATTTGTTGTAGTAACCCATTTCTGAACCTTTCGATCTGTATTATTCAGTTAGAGTGACCGCCAAGGTCTTATTTATAGAAATGATAGACTTAAGGCATCAATCTCTCTCTCTTTCATTCAAGACCTCAACTTACTTATAAATAGGAGATTCTAACCACCTAACCTATTGGATCCATAAGAAAAACCATATTCGATTCAATTCAGTAAAGAAGAAAGAGAAGGGTTGGTCCTACAATATTATTAGAAGGCCATACCCAACTGAAAGGAAAGGATTGATTGGTCTAAGGATGGCTTACCTAATTAATAGTGCTCAAGTGTCTAAAGAACATAGTGATAGGAGTTTGAATTGATTGATGTTTTGGGTTCTCGTGTTCTTCATATGGAAGAGAGGCGAATTTTTCTTGACTTCACGGCTAGGAATATGAGTGATAGTGAAAGGAGGCATACTTATGAATCAATTAATAAAGTACTCTTTGTTTACTAACCTTGTGGAATTGATCCTCTCACATCCAACATAGTGTTTTCTTCCATCCCCTTCAATCTAGAGTGTGTTGGATCATCCAAATTAGGCGAAAGTGGTGCTCCTTCATCAAGCAAGGAGGGCTCAAATAACTTCATATTCTACACATTGACCATAGTATATCCATAGGCTAGTATATCAAGTTTGAAGGAATCTGTACCACAACGGTCTAAAATGTTGAATGGCCCACACCTTATTATCTTTAGCTTCTTACCATAACCTTGCATTCTATCTTTACAAAGATACAAACACATCATCTCTCCTTCCCCTCCCTACATAGTGTAAAAATAGAGGGAACCAAGTAGCGTTACAATCAACATAGGTGAAAGAAGGTCCCGCTTCAGAGAACATCTTTGATTCTTAAGACAATATAGGTATAGAGATGATTTACTATAGGTTATTCTCTATTTCCCCCATTTTATTTCATGGGAAAGTGGGCACTCCCTGGAGGAAACCCCTGGAGAGCACCTTATTTTAGGCAAGTGGGGACAACACCTATTGTGTCGGCTATGATTCTTTATCGATAGGTGGAGAAGGCAAGGTTATACCATTAATGAGCTATCGATGAAGATAGGTGTGGGAAGGAAGAGAAAGAGGTAACAAGGCTGGCATTCCACACATGATCTTTGTGGATGGATTCCCTCCAAGTCTAGAAAGAGAAAGAGACTAGCCCATATCGGGCATACGAATTGGAATTTTTTATTTGCAAAGATCCTATGAACCATCTCCTTTGGATTGACCTTTATTTTATTTACCTCTTCAACTTCGATGCATGTTCAGAAAAATTTTATTACTAACAATATTATCCAATCATATATTTATTTCAATTCCTTCCTTGGGTGCGTTGTTAAAATTAGAGGGCGATGCCCTAACTTGGTGGGAAAACCACACGAAGAACTTGAGGTTGGAAGGGATATTTATGACAAAGTGGGAGACCTAAAAAGTCTTAGAAGGTCACACTTTTAACCTATTGGGTATTATACACGATGAGTGGATCCCTTCACATTACTTCAAGAAAATGTCAGGGAACATCATATAAGAGTACACCCTAGAGTTTAGAAACATGACAATAATGTTGATTATCTCCCGAAAGTACCCAGGCGTACTGCTCAATTATTTGTGGAGTCTACACAGTCATTTTCAAAATCAAGTGACATTATGTAAGCCCATATGAGTGGGTAAGGCATGTGTACAAGCACAATACCTGGAGAACGTAGGCTTGAAGAAATGGGAATCAAGTGGATCAAAGTAGAAGGAGCAACATGACACTTCTAAGAAGGGGAAGAAGAAGTGGAAAGGGGGAAAAGATAGAAAGATATCATCCATAAAAAACTAATGCAAAGATCCTAACAACCACTGCAATATTGATGGCCATACAGAGGAGAAGTGTTGGAAGTTGCATATTTAGCTTAACCTGAAGAAAAAAAAAGAAAGATAATAAGCAGAAGAATCATATGACCTTTGATTTGAGCAACCAGATTGAAAGAAAATTGGATGTGGATGAGAATATTTCTTGTATGTAAGTGCAGAATGAAGTGAATCTAAATAATCTTTAGCAACAAGAAGAGAAATAAATGAATAAACTCTTCCACATAAAGATACATGCCCAAGAAGACAAAGATTGATACTTTGTTTGACTTATGATCACAAGAGAATCTCACTACAGTAGAGGTGGTTGAAAATTTGGAATAAGAAGTTCATAATCATAGAAGCCTATATGCATTGGGATGGGTAAATAAGGATATTGAGTTGAAGGTAACAAAACAGTGCAAAGTTAGATTTTCCATCAGTGTTGATTTTATTTATGAACTAGAACTAAATATAGTTCCTCTTGATGTATGTGGATTTTTGTTTAGAAGTCCCCACATGTACATGTGAGATGCAATATTGATGCAAAGAACTAACTAATACCAACTCATCAAGGATGGAAAATGTTTCATCTTCAACATGCACAAAGGCAAGTCAAAATTTTGTTGATAAGTGCCAACCAAGCTAATAAATTTATTAGTTCCAACAAGAAGTATGTTTTCCTATTTGTAAGAGAAAATCACTGTGTAGAATATTCTATAAGAGGAAAGGTATCTGTTAACTCTCAGTTTGTCCCTTGGCTCCTTAAGGGATACGGCCGAGGTAACACCAGACCAATCTTTGGACTGCGGGTCCTAGCCTACCTGCAATCAGAGAGGGCTCTCTCTTCATAATTTAGCTTTGTTTAGGGTGATCTTAGGCTAGTTATTGAGTACAAGGGGTTTTGTTTTTTGGTGGGAAAGAGAATGGCTTCAAGTAGAGAGGTAATGCATCGTTCGATGAATTTCAAACCATTGGGCATGGAGTCAGAGGAGCAGGACTGCTGGTGTGTTTTTTTTTTTTGGTCACGAGGGGGATATGGAGCAGATAGCTGCTCATGAAACAATTATTCGGGCTAAAAAGGATTAAGTGGAGGTCAGAGATGTAAGATAACTAAGATATCTTTGATCTGGCTGGCCGAGGTAAAGTGAATGGATTCTATCTAGGAACAATTAAGATTTCCTAAATAACAATCTTACATGGGTGATAAAGAACTAATATGAGCCATGAGGTATTCATATTAAAGCTTTTAGTCAGAAGAAAAACATATAGAACATTGCAAAAATTTAGTGTAAAATGTTGTAAGGCAAATTGTAGATTAGTCCTCCTTTCTGCAATCGAAAATAGTGATAATGATACCAACATATATGAACTGATATTACAAAGGCAAGAGACACTTTATTAGTCCATCTGAAAGCATGAGAATTCAGTGATCACCCTCCAGGCATTTAAAAAAGAAGCATAGTAGACAATCCATTATCCAATCTTTTGAGTAATCTTTGATCTTTCAGCCAAAAAGCTTTCAATAATACAGCGCAGGTATGGAGTGTAGTAAATCAAACAGCTAGATTGGAAGTTTAAAGAAATGAGAAGCATAAGAATCTCTTTATTTAGCATATCACCATGAAGGTGAAATAGCTCTGTCTAGGAGCTGATAAAAATTTCTTAGATAAGTGCCAAAACAAGGGCGAGTTCGCTGAGATAAGAGGCAAAGGGAATTCACGTTCATTACCAGTTCAGATGAAAACATAAAGAAATAGTAGACCTTGAGCATAGAGTGTGGCTCAGCAAATTCTAGACTAATCTTTCTATCTGCTATTTAGATGGTGATATGAGCATATTATGAGCATAAAACAAATAAAAAAAATAGAGATGAGAGGCACTTATTGAGTCATGTTGCAGCTCTAGAATTCCGTAATGCCCCCTTCAAACATTAAAACACAGCACACAGTCCATTTTCCAAACTTTAGCAGTCTTTGATTAAGGAAATCGTATCAGATGTACATAACTAATCTCTATCATAGTCTATCGACCTATTCTTTCTTGCTTTTCCCGCTCCTTAAGACTGACTATAGGGTGGTTTATATAGGGAAATATTTATAGACTTCCCTTGAACAGGTGTCATAGGGAAAATATAAAAAAAATATCTCTAGATCGTATCTGAAAAAATATTTATGTAATAACTGTCTTTAACTCATCGCTAGGCTAGAAATTATTACATAAATATCTGAAAAAGAGTTGCGTCGAGGCAGCTGGCAACTCAAGTCATGCAATTGAGGGCTTCGCTTTGAATCCTTTTGTCTGTATCTTTCAGGCGGTTCCGCTGCCCTTAAGTGGCTTCAAGATATTTTAATATGCGCTGGTGAGCTTTGATGGCTCTAAGCTGCTCTATTTATCTTTGCGCAATCCCTTTTTTTCCATCTGCTTTGTGTTTAAAGTCCCCTGTTGATATTCATAACTGATACTCTTTGTCAGTTTGTTGATGTTCTTTCGCTGTCATATCAGGCATTCTCTTCCCTCTGCAACACTTCAAACAGTCTAATCGCCCCTGTTTTATCTCCTGTGAAAGCATTAATACAACCTCCAGGTGTATGATATTTCTTTATCTAGCTGTGATACAGCAAGAACCGCCACATATTCAAAAAAAAGAACAGGCGTTGTCAGCTGGAGATCTCATAGCAATTATTTTTCCGGGATTGTTATACCCAGATCATAATCGTTTCTTGATTTATCTCAGACAACAGGACAAAGGGACTGTTGTATTCTCTGGTATTTTAATTTCTCTTGATTAATTATGTCAGGTCGTTTATTTATCAGCATAGGCTTCTTGATGTTCTAGCGCTGAAGAAATTCACCGCCTCGAGCTTTTCTCAGGACACTGAGATGCACTAAGCTCTACTGTTCTTTGTGATTAGAGCTCCTACACCAAGGTCTATCCATCAAAGCCCAAATCTGAAATAGTGATCAAGCTCATCCATGTGTCGTAGCTGGTGTTTATACAATATTCCCAAATCACCCAAGCAAGAATTTTCAATGTATAAAAAGGATGTTTCGTCAGAATCAGTCTTTCCAAATTTTTTTTTGGTACTCTTTCTCAAGTCTTGAGATCCGAGGATCAATGCCACGCTGGCTTTGAGTGCTGGATATGGATGCCGATTTTGATAAATCGCTGGCTTTACGTTACATCAATATAACTCTTTTTCACCTCACTCCAGCAGTTGGTTGTTACAAACCATGATGATACAATTTGCCTGTATATGTGTTTTATTTACTGCTTTTCCAATTAAGTTTGCAATGAAGCATTTCCAGAATGGATCTGAAAGTCGCCCACATGACATGCTCTAATGTTTTCAATTAATCTGAACACTTTAAGATGCATGTACTTTGCACCGATGTCATGACCAGTTCTGAGTAATATATTCTGAACAGATGCTAAATAACACAATTTTCACCGATGTCTATATCTGCGCAGTGGTCAAGGCCGAATACAGAGACCACTTCACATAAATTTGTAGATCAGGACAGTCCATGTGATTTCACTTTCCACTATCAAGCCTCCTCGTCCTTCGCATAAGGCTCAACCCAGCCCCATAACGTCTTGGGATCTGCGCAGGTAGAGGAAACAAATACATCTTACGTATGGGAAATCCTCGTGTTTTAAGAAGCCCATGTATTTGTTTCACTGCCAACTTCATCTGCAAAGCTGCTACAGTTTCGAATTTTAACTCAGGACTGACAGAATTACTCCTCAGGAATTGTAGACAACGCTCAAAGCTTGTCATCCAAACCTGTATGTCAACTGCCACTTCAGGAACCTTTTTGAAAACATCCCGTAGCGAGCGACACACTTTGATATGCAATCCACAAGCTTCTTGTATCATTGGTTTTCCCAGTCGCCCATCAATCCCAACAACCATATTCATGCCTGTTATCTCAGCATGAAGGACGTCAAGATGTACAGCAGATGGATCAGATTCCTTACAACCATGCCACTCAAAATTGTTAGACATTTCAAGATGACCCAGGTCCAGCTGCATGAAATTTTTGCTTGTAGAATTCTGTGGCACAATAATAATAGGAGTGTCCAAGGAAACATCCAACTTCAATGAAGGTGATCCATCAATTTCTGATTGTGAAATAAGCCACTCCATTCCTCTAACTTTATCAACAACTTGGATTGCATGCTGAGCTTGTGGTATTGCCAAGCCTGTGAAATAGGCCGTTACCTCCTGAGTGAACCTGTAAAGAAAAACAATCCGTACAACTGAAAATCTGGCAATGAGACTGTAATCATGGCCTTCAAAATCATCATCATCTACAGTGAAAGACTGAAACTTCCACTTTACAAGTGAATCAGAACCTGTGTCCCGTATGTCACAAAGCCAGCCCCGCCAGTGATCTGGACCAAGGGACATGTCACAGATCCTGAGGTTCCCTAACATCCCCTCAATGGAAATAGAATTTGGATGAACTTTCAAATCCATCTGAAACTTCTCTTGTACCAACATGGCCAACTGAGAACCATCGTCCTTGTTAAGGAAAATACAAACACTATTGACATTCATCTTCAGCTGAAACACAACTCTAGATTTTCCAGTGCCCAATAGCCCTTTAACAAATAAACGATCAGTGCTTTCTTTGTTTCCACTTGGAAAAACAGCATCACCTGCCATATCATTCTGTGGAGATGCTTTCTCAGATATGACTTCCATTAATTCACTCAGTTCCATGCCAAAGTCAATCAAAGAAACAACAGTACATCTGTTGCAGAAGAAATCAAGCTTTGTCATGCGAATGTTCATCTGAGTGTCTGTTCCATCATAGTGAGGAGAATTGGGCTGCCTTGTAACAAATGTAACACTCACAAAATCAGATACATCTTCCTCTTTGGTTTTTTCTCCTCCTACGGGTAAATTCCAATCAAAAAGTTCATATTTGGAACTTGTAAGAGGGGTTCCAAAGTCATGTGATGGATTTTGTTTTGGCGTCGAGGGGAAAGAACTTAAGATGCTTTGGGGGATGGAAGAAAAATCAGAAGGGCAACTAAAATCTGGCAATGCATCTTTAAAAACTCATCCTCGTCTGAAATGTTTTCTGTTAACGCTGTGCTACATTTATTAATGATCTCATCAACTGGACCTTGACTATCATTTTCCAGCACAGAACAAGCAATATACTTGCATGTTGTAGACACATGACCTTGAAATTTATCTTCAATCCTCAGGGAATGCAATGTCATCCTCACAGTCAAATCATTCTCCTGTTGTATAAGGTTCACCTTGCCTCCACCAGCAAATAGTGCCAAAAGCATTCTTTCTTCACCAAGTCTGTCCTTTTCCTCATCTTCCTTCCCATAGATCAGAAGCTTCATTTCAAGCAGAGTACCGACAACAGACAAATTTGTCTTCTCTGACACAACCACTGGTTGACATCTTTCATCTTCAGATTCAGCACCACTAAGATTTCCAGGTATGCTCATGGACAGAGGGGCAGATGCTTTATATATAGCGTGAACAAATGCCTTCATCCATTCTGCGTTTGAATGCTCATCTTTGAACTGCAGGACAACTGCATTAGAGGACTCCAATGCCTTTTGGATATTAAACCCTTTGTTGCTTATGGCAACAATGAAGTCTGATCCGCCAACACTTGCTGGTGGGATCTCCATAATTTGCTTAGCACTCATGCTGCAGCACCGCTGATAAGTTTGAGAAGTTTTAGACTCCAAGGCATATAAGTAAGACCCGCCAAGGGCTAGCCCACAAGATTTCCACTCGGCAACAAAATTACCAATTCTCCCCCAAAAGAGAACCCTAGCATCCCCTTCCATATCTGCAGGGTACCAAGATGTATGCCCCATTCTTGAATTTGTCTCATCTAATCCATCCTTTATTGCATCTCTCTCATTAAATATTGCAAGGAGATTCATGATCCTACTATATTTTGAAGGCGAAAAGTGGAAGCCAAGGTTTGGCACTTGAATTACAACTCGTGTAGCAGGGTATTTTGGATGTGGAAGTTTAAGCTGGTCAATAACAGCTAACATGCCACATTTGTCAAGGACAGGGAAAAATTTTGACTGATTCTTTGATGTAGGAGGTACCTCAGACTTAGTCATTATACATTCAGAATCCAAATAAACATGTTTAACCTCTGTCCATTCAAAGCTTCCATCCAAGAAAAAGGCAGCAGTGTCTCTTCATTCACTGTACGCAATGTAAAACGACCAAAATCTACTAGAAGCTGACTGCAACTTCTAGAACATTCTGCCCTCTCTCATAACATTATCTTCAGAACCACCCAAAGGATAGTTATCACCCTTACCACCGCTTCTTTGTTTGCCTCTAGTAATTTCAAAATGGTCTGTAAGACGAGACTGCCAAAGGTGTCTACTCATAGAACTGCAACATCTTTTTTGGAATATTCTAAGATCTTGCTTGCAACAACCTTCAATAGATTTGGAGAAGCCTGCAATGATGTCTTGTCCAGTTTCTTTTTAGGCAACTGTGATGACAAACCACTCAACCTATCTGCTGGAGTAGAGGTAATGTTTATCTGAATGAATTTTATCCTGAAATTTAAGCAGTGTTCCATGACAGAGACATAGAAGGTTGCGTAAGACATGTGATCCTGACTGATTTAATTGCCATGGAAGGGAGAATGTTGATTTATTGTCTTTGGGTTCTCAGGAGTGCAGGCTGTAGATCTTTGTGATGCACTCTGTCATGAACACACAGAAGATTGTGTAGCCTTTTATCAACACAGGGTGTAATATTGCTTTGATTTAGA
>APFE031281935.1:0-11148 GCA_000404065.3 Pinus taeda | reverse complement strand
AGTCATCTATTTATAGATTTCTCATTTGTTAAAAGGGTGTGGTTGGAGGTAGGGAAGCTAATCCAAAATAATGTAGTCTAGGAAGGGGAATTTTTCCCAGACTTTTGACAAAAATGGTGGCAAATCTACCTAGAATGGAACCTACGGAATTTACCCCTCATCATAGCATAAGGCATCTGGATAGCTAAGAACAGGTGCATATTTTTGGACAAGCACACCCCTCATGAGGCTATTACAATACAATGTACTTCAATATACACCAATATACCCGAGCCTGTTACAGAAAATGCTCCCAGACATTCTAGAGTGGAACAATCAAGGAAGGAATACCGTGGGCATATTTTGATGGGGCTTCCCAAAATAACAGAGCAGGAGTTGGGCTAGTAATACACATAAACCAAAATAGGTGCCTTAAAGCCTCAGTGGGCCTAATAACTAGTACAAACAATTTTGCGGAGTTGTCTGCCCTTAAACTGCTTCTATGTTGGCTTATTCACAGGAACATCTTCGCGGTTCTGATTTTCAGGGACTCAATGAATGTTATAAAATGATTTAGTGGACAAAGCAGATGTCAAAATTACATTTTGTTACCTTTATTAGAAGAGACAAAATAGTTAAAGTACTCCTTTAATGTTTTTTCTCTTTTCCACATATACAAGGATCGCAATGATGCAGCAAACAGGCTTTCTAAAGAGGGTCTGCAACAAGGTTTGGGCATTTGGAGAATAGAGGACAAGGACCAGGGAGAGATCCGTGTGTCGGATCAACCACCATATACATAGCCAATTCTTACTATGGACTTTTCAAGCCTATAAAACAACCTGTTCTTTTGTTTTCAGCTGAATATATGGTTATTATCTCACATGTCACCGTTTTCATGATCTTGTTAAATTTTCAAACTATTGATTATGGTTTTGTTTCCTCCATGTTTGGGTTGTTTTCCTCTATGAGGAGACCCGGGAAGTGTAAGCAACATTTTCCTTTACTTGGAGACATTCCGATATTATCATAAACTGTTATTCACTATTTTTTGAGCTATGGACAGGGGATGTTTTCCTTGATATGAGGAGGCCCATGCTTCAGATCAGTGGTTATCTTTTCCTTCATGTTTTTTGGACAAGATTGATAGTCACATCCTGTGGAGCTCTATGATTTGCAAAACATGCAGCAAAATGAATGCTTAGGCATATACTATGTAACTTTTTATTTTGGTTATAAAAAGTTCGTTTTTTTCTTTGGAAAAAAAAATTAAGACCGTAAACACTAATTTCAAAATTTGACTCCCTTCAAATGTGGTCCACTTGAAATATGTGACTGGAATTCAGATTTGAATCTTGTTCTCATGCTCAATTTGGAATATGTTGGATATGGTACAAGCTTTGATATATTAAATCACTCAGATGTTATTGAGAGTGACCATGTTGATGAACAAATTTTAAAAATTAACACAACCTTCACTAGGCAAACCCAGCATAAAGATGCAAACCTTGAGTTTAATGGTGGATTATAATAAGAAACAAATATGCTAAGGTTAGTTAATATTGCATGGACCCTTGTTATGTGAATTCACAAGAGCTATACTAGTGGGAATGAGCTATGTTGTGATCTTACTTGGTACACTCTTAAGACAATAAACTTTATTTAGGAATCAGTTACGTTGTGTTCTTATTTTAGGTTGTTACCTTTATATTATGCTTGAAATAATCATAAACTTTCATTTTTGTTAAGTGCTTTTATGTTGTGGCCTTTATATTTAAGGAAGATGAGATTTTAATTAATCAAAAGCAACTTTAAGTGTGATCACAAGACCAAAGACCAAACATTAGTTTCAACTTAGAGTTAGGAAAAAGCTAGTGCCCCTCATGATCATTTTTTAGGCTACCTCCAATAGAATCATGTTTAATAGTATCGAACTTTCATCCCAAGTTAAGATAGTTTGATGAGATAGTTGAAAAATACATCTTATATTTTCCACACCCACATTTAAATCCCTACAAAATTATGGTCCCGATAATTATAAGGTTAAAAAGATATCTCAACTTTTGTTAATCCAATTATATATATTGAATCACATAATTACAATTTATTTTTTTATAAAAAAAAAAAAAAAAAAAAAAAAAACAAAAAAAATCGAATTCAAAACCGATAATAATATATAAATAAATATAAAAATTGATTATGATAATTTAAATTTTAGTATTATTTTTTTTACCAATATATTTTATATTTTTATTATTATTTTTTTAATAATTAATTATAAATTATTTAAATAATAATATAATAATATAAATAAATAAATTAATTTGAATTCGTAAGCCTCGAATTCAATTCTCATAACCGCTATCATTGGCGGGTCAACAGCATTATATACCGCTAATAACTGCAACTTATTATTAGAAAGCAGTGGAGTGATGAGTTAAATTAGATGACTGGTTGTTGTCTTTCAGTGCTTTGAGTGAAATAGTGTATAGATTATTACTAGTTTGCATGCACTATATATCTCAATAAAATAGCTATATTACCCCCGGCTGCGGGTGTTTATTAGACCATTAAATGCGGGGGCGGCCTCATTACTGGGCAAGTGGCCGCCCACTCCCGCCAGATGGCCCGAAGCCTCGAGAAGCCATCACCTCGGTCCGGCCAGCAGTTATGGATTCATTAATGTTATCGGGAGAACAGCTGTTTGCAGGGGTATAATGGTCGTCCGCCTTGGCTCGCAGATGAAAGGTGATCAGTCGGAAGGTGCTGGAAGGGTTAGTGTCTGTTGGGTGCTCTGTATTGCTTCAACTGTGAGTTGCGCGCTCTGTTCTTGGATGAATGCACAGTGGGTGCGTGCGCCAAGACTCAGACCTCGGCCCTCTGCACCGAAGGCCTTGGTCTTAACCTTGGAACGTCAGAGTATTCTTGTCTTTCTGCTTTGGTTCAGTGCTTTGAGCGTCACTCTGCTCTAACTTCGTAAGGTCCCTGAGTGCCATGGGCCTTACGGTGCTCTAAATGCCGCGGAGGTTCAGTTTATCTGCGCCCCTGTAAGAGATTCACCCTTTCAGCGCTCTGGTAACACTCAGCTTCAGCCTGTTCGGCTCTCTGGGAGCAATTCACCCCTCGAAGCACCGGAAAAGTCTCGGCTCCAGCTCTGTGTGGTAAGTATTGTTATACGCACTCGTGTTCTATTACCGGTTTATCATCTTTTGCATACGTTGTTGCACTGGTTTAAAGCCCTCTGTGGCGAAGAGAAAACGCGGCCTCTAGGCAGCATTGGGTATATTTTGGTTACAGGATGCCGCGTGAGAGGTTACGTGGCACTTGCAGGTGGGGAGGTTCAAGGGGCGGTGCCAGAGGTCGGGCTTCATCGCCACGTTCCTCGGCATCCTTCGACTCCCCCTCGAAAGAAATTAGCTCCCCTGGAGCTCGACGAGGGCGCGGCAGAGGCAGAGGGCGGGGAAGGGCAGCGGTGTGTCCGTTTGGCTCTCACCCATCCACATGCTTCCGGTTTCTGTGTGCCCTGGACAACGCCATTTACTATGTTTCAGTTCGGATTGAAAAATGCGACCATGCAGATAGACCAAAGGTCCCAGCAGAGCCACGGCCACCCTTGCCTGTTCAAGGTCCGCGACTGCAGCCTGCGGAAGCCTCGTGTGCGGTGGCGGGAAATAGAGCAGGAACAAGCGAGCCTGCGAAGGAAGATGCACCATACACAAACTCGAGTGCTTCAAATCCATATGCCTGTCCAGTGGTGGAGGAGCAACCATCCACCTCCGTGGATGCTTAAGCTCGTTGCATGGTCGTTCTGGGTGTTTTGGAAACAATTTGTTCAGTCTCAGGTTGTCGGCGAGGCAGTCACAGTAAGTAATGGGGGTCAGTCCGTGATAGTTTTTGGGTCGCATTACACAGTCTTTTGTATGTCGGGTATTATGTATGTGTCTGTTATGTCGGGAATTATGAATGTGGGTTTTGCAAGGTCTGTAAATTCCTCCCTCGCTTCGGCAGGGAATGGACGTATAATGCCTAGGTCCAGTTTTCTGTGGGTTCTGGCTTGGGGCCAGCGGACAGTCTCATAGTCCCTCAGTCTCTCAAGCTCGTCTTTAGTCTTAGTATATCAAACTATTCATGTAGCCAGCTCTTCTTGGCGGATGTAACTCTCTCTGTACTCTTTTTTGTATTATAATAGAATTAGCATGATTTACACAAAAAAAAAAAATAGCTATATTACTTGTCACGTTAAGTTTAATCACTTAGTTTAATAGGTTAGAATATATTCAAATATTTAAAATAAACTATAATAATTTATTTATAGTTAATATAAATAAATTAATTTGCATCAATTAAAAACTCAATTTGTATAATTTAATATAAAATTATTACATATAACATATTAATTAAAAATTTATTTAAATATTAATATTGAAATTTAAAATGAATTAAATTTGTTTAATAGGTCTATTAAACATTGAAAATAAATATCATAATTATTATGAATTTATACTTAAATCTAAAGTTTAATCAGTTATTGAAAATATTTACAAATTTAAAATAAATTATAATAATTTTAAGTTTGATTTTAAAGTGATGTTTTTATTAAAGGTTGCTTATTATTTTTAATTTATATATAATTAGTTATTTTTAATTTTACCTCCAATCATATTACCTTTTACTATATATATTGTTTTTTTTACAAAAAAATAATATGATTAATATACTAATCTTAAAAAAACAAAAAAACATATTTTTAGATTATATATATATTATAATCAATTTTCAATAATATTATATATTTTCTAATTTATTTTATTAAAAAATTATTTATAGCTATAATTTTTCTGTCTGAGTAAGATAATTCTATTATCAAAGAAGAGAAATATTTACATAGAGACCAAAGTCAATACAATGTTCTTTTACGAAGCATTCAGTAAAAACAGGTAAGAAGACAAATATTAGAACCCACGCAGGGGACCGGGATGATACTCTTCATAACAGACTTGCCCGGTGATTACCATAGCATAACAAAAAGACCGACGCCAATGAGAGCACTCTAGTCATCTTGTGGTTCTTCCACAATACGGCACCATCCCAATTCTGGCTCATCCATAGCTGGAGCAGCGTTCTGATCAGAGGGGCCGGGGTCGACTGGCAACATCTCCTCGTCCTGAGTGCTGCAACCAGGAGCAATTGGAACCTGCTAAGGCACCAAACCAATTCCCAGCTGAATAGAAGGAGAGGGACCAGAGGCTGCCCCCAAGCCTCCCGGATGAGAGTCTAAGTCCTCCATCTGAGGAGTCTCATGGAAGACCATTGTAATGTGAGCCGTTATCCGAGGTCGATGCAGGGAACTGTTAAAAGAGAAAATTGCAAAGCCAGACGAGGATGGAGGCCCACGGTAGCGTCTGGAAGTACAAAGCCGCCCTCTCCCACTTCGAGTATAGGGGTATCGACCAGTAAACAATTCACTGGAGGGGGCAGGCGAATCCGAAGACGAGCTTGACGACGCACGCCGAGGTTGACCTCTTCGGCATCCCATTTGTTGTCGAAGTCGATCCATCTTTGAGGGAGCGTTGGATAGGTGACGAATAGGCTAAGAAACTATAAGGCAATTAGAGCCACAATGACGCGGGGACCAGAGGGGAGCCTACTAATGCCTTTCGCCAGCAGAAACAAATTGAGACAGAGTGATACTTTCCAGAGTGAAAACGAGCAACCTTTGGATTGACAGGGCCAATCTCCCTCCACCCGATATTAAAGACAAGACCTGAGACCAAATAATTGAACAATGGGACAGAGGCTATGAAAACTCTACTCAGTACCCCCCCCTCTAAACCAAAGGCAAGACCTATGACCAGGTGATGACGAGCCAACACTAAAACAGCCAGATTGTGGTTAAAGACCCCAAAGAGAAGAGAGAAGAACAGTAGGAGTTGCCCCGGAATGGCCGAGCTAAGCTTTAGAAAGGCTTTCCCCGATAAGTGCCAGGAGACTTCAGATAGAACCGAGGCAGAGATGAGAGCAGAGGCGAGAGGAGGAGCCCAGTGAGACAACTCGAAAGGCTTCACCTCCAACCCAGAACAGAGCCTCACTTTAAACCTTCCAGACAAATCTCGAGAAACTCCTTCCATTACTACAGCATTGAAGATCGCCATCATCTCTTGCAGTTTAGAGCGTGCGGAGGGAAATATCGTCACAGAGGACAGGAAGAATGAACCATGGCCACCTGAATGAGAGTTTTTATGACCTGTCTTGCGCGCATGCCAAACGCCCTTCCACTTGCATGTATTTAACGCTGCGTACTGGTGGGCAAGTTGACTGCCCTGCCCCACCCAGTCTTTCTCCTCTTCCATTGCCGCTTAATACCACATCCGCGGGATTATAACTACAATTAAAATATAATTAAAATTTAAATATAATCTTTAAAATGAATTAAATTTAGTTTAATATTACATATTTAAAATATAAGTACAAATATAATGATTATATTTATACTTATTTCAAATTATAATATTTATCTACTAGATTAAAATATCAAAATTTATTAAAATATAATATATAATATATAATCTTTATTTTAAAGTGATAGTTGTGGATATTAATATGTACGATCTCTTTATGTTGTAAATATTAAATTTGTTTTTTTTTTAATGATTTAAAGTTAAAATTTATAAAAGACTTTATATATCACTTAGTTCTCTTTAGCATTTAATAATCTGAAATTCTAAAAATAAAAAAGTTAAACTACTAATATTTAAAAGGAAAAACAATAATTTAACTTATTATAATCATTTATATAATAAATGAATTTATTTTTTAATTATTAATATTTAAAAATCTATATACACACTATTAAAACTATATTAAATAATTTAAAATGAATATAAAGTTTAGGTGTAATGTGAGAAAGAACTCATCTCAACATTTTTTAAACCGTTTGAAAAATAATTTCTAGGAACTTAATATGTGTTGTGAGGGAGTTAATAACTCATCTCAACAATTTAATCTACTCTTAAAAAAAAGTGAAATTAAATTAAACATTATAAGTTAGCATTGGTTAATGACAAAATAATAATGGTCAACCAATAACTGTATTGCTAGAATCCTATCTCGAGAGCTATTAATAATGATTTTGTAACCATACTTAAAGTTAATTAACAAGCACATAAAACTTACAATATAACAAGATTCACCCCCACTTTATCATGGATATTATTAACTTGTAAATAGGTTTTAGTACAATACCATGACTTATCAATCCCACATGCCCCAAAACAATAATTCATTTCACAATCTAAATATTTTATTTTAATCAAATTTTAAAATTTTTCTTAAATAAATCTAAAAGAAAAAAAAAACTTATGCTTTTGACATATGTCAAAAACCTCTAATCTCACTATTACTAAGAAATATTCCATGACTATTCTATTGGATCCATCTTAACTCTAAATTGACTGAGCACCCAAAGGGATCAAATATCTTTTCATTCCAAAATTAGTTAAGATAGATATAGGCTCTTGTTAAATTCAATTCTGAAATTAAAGTCTAACCTTTCAATATATTTAATAACAAATATCTAAAAAATACATCTTAAAATTAAAACAAATCAAAAATCAAAATTGTGAGAGTTAAGTCAAAATTTTGAGAATTAGACAAATATGTAGATATATCATTGTCATGTCAAAAACATGGGATCTAGTAAATAGAATTCTCACTATATTTTTGAACCTAAAATTGGAAAAGTGCAGGATCTGGTAAATAGAATTCTTACTATATTTTTGAACCTAAAATTGGAAAGGTGCAAGATGGAACCCTTTGTTGATCTGTTTATATTTATTTAAAATCTAAATGGGAAAAGAGAAATTATACATAAGAGAGAGTCTATGTTCCTATCCTCTATAATAGGAAAATATGCCAGAATTATATTGAAATATAATAGGAAAATATGCCAGAATTATATTGAAATTTTAGTAGAGGGATTACATGAAGGTAGAATTGAAATATCATGTAAGTACTATATACGAGAAAGAACCCTAAAAAGTAAATAAGGCTAAAAAATGAGTTAGCTAATTAATCAAAAATTAATAAATGTCGAAGTACATAATTATTTAATATTAAATAATATATAATATATTTAATATTTATTAAGTGTAATATGAAATTTAAATGAATTAAGTTTAGTTTAATAGGTTTAGAATATAAGATATTTAAAATCATATAATTAATTTATATTTTATTATTTTAAATTTTGATCATTTAATTAATAGATTCAAATTTACTAAAATTCAATAATAATTTCTATTTTAAAGTGCTGGGGTTTAAATGAGTATTAATGTCGGTTTGTCTTACATTTTTCATTTATAATAAATAAATCTGTAATGATTTAACTGTTAAAATTTATAAAATTTTATATAATATTCTAGTTATTTACTAAATTACTATTTACTCTATTAATTTTCTCCAGGAAATGTATGTTAATTGCTAATTTTTTTCTTAAAAGACATATGCTCTTTTTTTTAAAGATATTTTATTTTTACAGTAAATTTATTTAATATATAAATAAATTAATCTAGATTATTTTCCAGTAAATATAAAAAATATATTCATATTTAATATTAAAAATTATATATCAATATATGGAATAAAAATAATTAAAATAATTTAAAATGATTAAGCTTAGGTGTAATGTGAGAAAGATAGTATGTCAAAAAAATATAGATATTTGAAAAGAGGTTTTCTAGGAACTTAATATGTGTGGTGAGGGAGTTAACAATCCATCTTAACCACTCAATCTACTCTTGAAAAAATAAATATTTATTTTTCAAAATTAGATCTTATAAGTTAGCATTGGTTATTGATGAACTAATAATGGTTAACCAACAACTGTATTGCTAGAATAAATATTTGTTTTTCAAAATTAAATCTTATAAGTTATAATTGGTAAATGATAAACTAATAATGGTCAACCAACAACTGTATTGCTTGAATCATATCTTGAGAGAGATTGTTAATGATTCTGTAACTATACCTAAAGTTAATTAATAAGCACATAAAATCTTAACACTTACAGTAAACTTACAATATAACAAAATTCACCCCCACTTTATCATGGATATTATTAACTTGTAAATAGGTTTTGGTACAATACCATGACTTATCAATCCCACATGCCTCAAAACCATAATTATTTCACAATCTAAATATTTTATAATTTTTTATTTTTTTTTAAGCTTAGGGAGGTCCTCCTTTTCTATTTATATATAAACAAACCGAAACCACATACAGTTAATAGGTGGCCTCAACTTGCCCAGTGAGAAACCAAGTCTATTGGCCACCGATGCATATTATAAGACATCCAAAAATGATAAGTTATCAGTCTTTCTACCCAAGCAATATATACATAACTATTTAAAAACCAGTCTATAGTCTTAGATACCATAAGCATGCATGTAAAAGAAGAGTTATCATTGTGCTCAACTATTCTTTGAGGTCTTCCGGTTCTGACTTAATTGTCACTGGATCTTCAGCTAAATATCCAAGTGCTGGTGTCATTTCGATAATGCATGGAATGTGTCGTTGTATACGATCCAGTCTAATATCCTGCTTGCAGAGCTAGAACTGGATAGTTTGCAGGTCCTTTTTTTAGTTTGGCATGTCTCTAATGATCAAAGCCATCCCCATGGACACCTGTTCCATTGCTTTTCCTACCAATATTTTCATGAGCCAATACAGATGCAAGGTCTATTTGAATTGGGATAGTCTCCCTCTGGTGTTCCCAGGATCTAGAATGTATTCTTTCCATTCCTCCATTTCATCCTCGGAGTCCTCTTCCATAATTCGTTCCTCCATTTCTTCTAAAATTTTGTGGATCCCTACATCTGTTCCTTCTTTACATGCTTTCATTGCCTCCCTAGCAGTCTCATCCATGGGTCTTCTCCCTTTCCTCTGTTTTGAGGTACCTGGGTCCTTTGAATGAGGACCAGATTTTCCTCATCCTCCGCAGCCTCTTCCTCTGGCTTGAGGCACCATGTCACCGTTGTCTACTACCTATTCACATTGATCACAGTTCAATGTCAGGATAATAAAACCATTACCAGTCCATATGTCGATTGCCTCGTGAAGTTTCTGTTCTCCATCATTGACTCCCCTCTGCCCGCACTCCTTTTCTCCCAGGCATTCAGGTCAACCAGGGGTGGGCTTCACCTTCTCCCTGCTCAACCCATCATGCCTCTCATTCATACCCATGGTCTTGGTCACTCCTCCACTATCCCTTTCTCCCACATTGAGGTCTTCTAGGCTAACCCATTCCCTGTGCAACCCCGGTAAAGTGTACAAAGGGAGCTTCGCGTGAGACTCTCCTCCCTCCCCCTACCTTGCATGTCGTTGCCACTCCCAACCCTCGCAATGTTATCGCCTCTGCATGCCACCCATTCCTTGCCTAGCTTTCTGCCCAGCTTTCCTTCCCAGGCTTGCTCTTCTCTGCTGCCATATCTCCCCTTATCTACCCAGAAATTTGGCCTGAAAAACTTCGTCAGAACCTCAATCCTCCATTCTGACCGGATAAAATTATCTCTACCCTCACTAGCCATTTCCCTAAGCAAAATGCACCACTCCCTATTAGCTTTTATGCTCGCAAGTTTGGCCAGCAAAGACGCAAAGCTAAAGGGCCCTTCTTCCTCACTGTTTTTTCTCTTTCTATGCAACATAATATCTAAACATGGTATTTCCTTCCCGACGGGGTATAATTCTCTTCCCCCACCCAACATGCTAGACTTTCTTTTACTAATTACATAAAGAAGTCAGTTAACGTACCCATGGTTGCTATGCCTTCTTGTTGAATGCGACTATGGTTGATCCTCTGCTCTCGTTCTCCTGCCACCCTACAATATATCCATCCTCCCTCCTCTACACTCCCTCTCATACTTTACCTTACCTGCCTGCCATCCCATCCACCTTACGTAGTCATCCTTACCACCTCTCCTCTTGCTGGTGTACCACATGCCACTTCTTACTTCTGACGTCGCTGCAGACATGCGGGACTTCACCATGCCCTACGATATAATCGTGTGGATAGTGGTATACTGTCCTTTCACCTCCTGGCCTCTGACACCCATTATTACTCTGATTACCCACTCCGTCACCCCAATCGGGGGAAATATTTTATTTTAATTT
>APFE031281933.1:195476-212245 GCA_000404065.3 Pinus taeda | reverse complement strand
AATGGTGTTGCAGCAACGGGGGTGGTGTTGCAGCAACGGGAAATGGTGTTGCAGCAATGGGGATGGTGTTGCAGCAACAGGGAATGATGTTGCAGCAACAGAGGTGATTCCTTTTTCATCCTTGTTCTCAGCTACTTTCCACGTTCTATCTGTAAAATCTGAAAATATAATATTGCAATCCTTGGCAGAAATTATCAGTTACTAAAAAAATGTCTAATTTTAATAGCTACATAAATAAATAGAAATTCAAGTGTTCTGAGGGACGGCAAGTTCCTCTGGGAAAGAATATTGTTTTATTGCCATACAAGTATCTTTGAAGTCCTCTTTGGAAATCGGCCGCTGATATAACTGAAGTCGGTAGCCATTCACTAACAGTGGTGTTCTGCTCCCATCAATTGTTAAAAGTCTAACTGTTCCATTTGGAAAAACAGCATCCACTTCATACTACCCTAACCACCTTGTTCTTAGCTTCCCTTGAAAATTATCGAAACAGGAATCATAAAGTAGAGCCCAGTTACCTTTCTGGAACTGCTTTTGCTTGATGGTTCTATCATGCCATCTGCTTCTTTGTTGTTGTATCATAGTTGTTTGATGGACGGCATCCAGTCTTTTCTCATCCAATTCCTGAAGCTGCTGCAACCTGGCTGCCTGTGCATCAGTTAAATCAAGGTTAACAGCTAAGGTAGTTCTTAAGGTTTTAATCTCAAACTCTACAGGGAAAACAGAATTCTTTCCAAAAACTAATTCATATGGTGAAAAGCCTGTTGTATTCCTCCAAGTGGTTCTATAGGCCCATAGAGCCTCGGGCAACCTCTGAAACCAGTCCCTTCTATTCTCCTTTATCGTTTTTGTTAAGATGGCTTCTATGATCTTTTTGGTACTTTCCACCTGCCCATTTGCTTGGGGGTGGTACGGTGTAGTCATTTTGTGCTTGATATGATATTTTTGGAGCGTATTTTTGAAGCCATGAGAATTAAAAGGAGGTCCTCCATCAGTGACTAATTCTCTGGGTAGTCCAAATTTAACAAAGATTTCTTCAAATAAGAATGTTAGTACTGCTTCTTCATTAGCTTTAATGAGTGCTTTGGCCTCTACCCATTTAGTCATATAATCCGTGCATACTAATATGTACACTCTTTGATTAGATGGAGGATTAATGGGACCTATAAAATCTAATGCCCATTTCTCAAAAGGTTCAAGAGTTACCTGGGGATTAAGTGGCATTTCATCCCTATGGTTAGGCTAGCCCATTCTTTGACAGCTGTCGCAAGCCTTCACATATTTTCTGGCATCTTTAAAAAGTTATGGCCAATAATAACCCATTCTAAGTACCTTGTGTGTTGTTCTTTTGTCTGCAAAATGTCCTCCACAAGGGCCATCGTGACAAGATTTTAGTATATCATAAATCTCGTCTTCCCCAATGCATCTCCGGATTTCTTGATCTATTCCTGTGTGGAACAGACACCCGGTTATCCAGCTGTACCTAGCACTTTGCTGGATGATCTTTCTTCTTTCCCTGTGTGATAGGTGTGATGGTAATTTTCCTGCAACTAAGTAGTTGGAAATATTTGCGTACCAAGGTGAGTGGGCAGAGATTGCAAATAAATACTCATCGGGAAAAGAATCATCTACTGGAATATTTTCATTAGTTTTCAATCGAGAAAGAAAGTTAGCAACTACATTTTCTTTTCCTGGTCTATCTACAATTGTGATATCAAATTCCTATAATAACAGTAACCATCTAGTGACTCGAGCATTTGTAACTAATTTATTCATTAAGTATTTAATGGCCGAGTGATCGGTATGCACAAAAGTAGTATAACCAGTGATGTAATGCCTAAATTTGTTGATAGCATAAATAACTACTAGAAATTCTTTCTCAGTGACCGTGTAATTAAGTTCTGCGGGCGTCATGTTTTTACTAATGAAGTAAATGGCATAGGGAAGACCATTTTCTTCCTGTCCCAGGACAGCTCCAATGGCAGTGTCTGAGGCATCGGAGGATATGTGAAAGGGGAGTGCCCAATCTAGTCCTCTCAAAATGGGAGCTATGGACAACTGATGTTTAAGCTGATCAAATGCTTTTTCACAGTCATCAGTCCACTTAAATTCAGCGTTTTTCGTTAATAACACAAACAGAGGGGAAGCTATCTTAGAAAAATCTTTTATAAATCTTCTGTAGTACCCTGCATGTCCTAAGAAACTCCTTACTTCTGTCTGGTTTTTGGGAATAGGGAGGGTCAAAATTACCTGTATTTTTGCAGGATCGACTTGAATTCCTAATAATGAAACAAAGTGGCCTAATACAATGCCTTCATTCATCATCATATGGCATTTCTCAGTACTTAAGGCAAGATGTGCTTCAATACATCGCTTAAGTACTTTTTCAAGATTCTGCAGAGCATCTTCAAAGGTTGTTCCATAAGGAGTAAAGTCGTCCATAAAAATTTCTAAGGAATCATTTATCACAGAAAAGATACCTATGACCGCTCTCTGAAATGTTGCTGGGGCATTACATAGCCCAAATGGGAGAACCCTGTAAGCAAAGGTCCCCCAAGGGCTAGTAAAAGTGGTTTTATCCTGGTCCTGGGGTGCAATCCTTATCTGATTATATCCGCTAAATCCATCCAAAAAGGAAAAGAACTTCTTACCAGCTAAGTTATCTAGTACCTGATCAATGAATGGTAAAGGGAAATGGTCCTTCTGGGTGGCCTTATTTAGGGCTCTATAGTCTACACATACTCGCCATTTCCAATTTTTCTTGGGTACTATCACTAGCGGAGAAACCCATTCACTATCGGATATGGGGTATATAAATCCTGCATTTAACAATTTTTGAAGCTCTTCTTTTAATATTTCCCTTAGATTGGGGTTCATCCTTCTTTGGGGTTGACAAACTGGTTGGGATCCTTCTTTAATATAAATACGGTGAGTGCACAGTTCAGGGGAAATCCCTTTCATGTATGTATAATCCCAAGCGAATGCCTCTTTATTTTCTTTAAGTAGCTTCATTAACTGTTCTTTTTGATCATTTGTTAGGTTAGGATTTATATTTAATGTTTTACCTGGTTCGATTTCTACTGTCATACTTTTGGAAGGACTGCCAGCTAGTATCTGAGATAAATTTTCAGTTTCAAGGTTGTTCTGGGATTCTGATTCTAGGATTGCAGTGAGGTGATTATGTATTTCTGAGCTAACCGAAGAAGGTTCAGAAATAAAGTTGCTGATTAATTCATCTTCGGTTGAGTTTTTGAGAGTTAAAGATTTTCCGACAGTTAAAATAGGTTGGGTTTCCTCATCCTCATAATCTACCCATATTGAATTATCGTTATTAATCATGGGTGTGACATGAGGATAAAGAGTCAACTGTTTAGTTTCCTGCCCATTGGATATTGTCATTGATCCAGACCTACAGCTGATGAAAGCATCTGCTGTAGCCAGCGAAGGTCTTCCTAGAATTAATGGATGACCCAACTTTGTTTTAGTTTGTAACACCACAAAGTCAGCTGGGTAATTCCAAGATTCTACAGAAATTACCAGGTCTTCGATGACTCCTTCAGGTTTAATTGTAGAGCAGTCAACCAGCTCTAAAATGGTTGGAGTTTCCCTAATTAAGTGTTTCAACTGCAGTAATTGTGTTGTTTCAAGTGTTATAATATTTATTGCAGCACCTAGATCTACTAGAACTTTAGAGACAAAGGTTTTGCTGACCTGAATTGTTACTGTAGGGTGACCAGGGTCACCATATTTCACAGGGGGGTCTTTTTCTGTCATCAAAGAAGTCAGTTCTCCCATCACATGAACTGTGAGGGGTTCCTTGGCTTTTCTTCCAGGCTTTCTAACACAAATATCCCTAACAGTTCTGGCGTAGATAGGAACATCTCTTAGTGCTTGCAATAATGGGATTTTGACATATAAATTCTGTAGTTCTCCTAAAAGGTTAAAAGCTGGTGGCTCAAATGTTTTATTAAGAGTCAATCTTTCAAGGAAGGGTGGCTCTGCTGTTTGGACAGTCTTGTTAGAAGATGATTCAATAATTTCAGTATCTTTATTGGATGACTTTTCCTTTCTAGTTTATTCTTTTTCAGAGTCAGTAATGTCATCTATGATGGGTTCAACTATCCTCCCGGAGCGTAAATGGATATCATTACATTGCATAGGGAGGACAGGTTGACTTTGAATATTGATTACATGCAAGGCTTTATTATTGTTTGGATTGGGGTTAGGTTGCACAGGCAGTTGGGGTCTCATTGATTGGTTATTCTGCGGGGCATTAGATGGTAAGGAAAGAGATTGCTGATGTTGAGGAAATGTAATCTGCTGGGCTGCCCAATTTTAATTCCATTGATTGAAATAAGGTTGTTGAAGAGTCCAAGGATTTCACATAGTAGGGTCAGTAAAAGGAGGATTTGGTTGCTGCATAGGAAATTGCATCGGATTAAAGGGTGGGTATTGCATTTGATTCATGGGTGGGAAATTTGTTTGAAAAGGAGACTAATTATTCCAACGAATAAATGATGTGTTAGAACTCATACCTTGTCTTTATGGCCATTGCCTCCTCTGTGTCATCAGGTACACTGCTTCAGCTTCTTCTTCAGTTGATTGTAGTGCTGCCTTTATTCCTGGCAAAGAGGGGCATTGCTGAGTTTCATGATCCTTTTCACAAATGGTACAAATAGGTACCTTATCCAATGGACATTCCCGCAGTGGATGCTTTCCTCTGCATTTGGAGCAAAAGATAGCCAGGGCAGCTTCTGCTTCTGCCTGTTTCTTTTTAACCTGCAGAGCATCAATTTGTGAAGCAAAAGAGCTTAGCATTTCTGTTTTGAATTCTTCAAGAAGACTACCTATTTTAGCTCGTGTTGCTCCTCCACTTGCTGACTTCTGAACTCTTGAATATGTACTATCCCTGGTTTTTGGTCTACTCGCTGCTCCTCTGGAACACTGCATGCAAAGGTTGATAATTTCATCAAATGGTTCTTTGGAAATATCCCCTTTTCCGAGCATATTTAACATATCTAGGCAGTCATCTCGTACTCCTTTTAACAGTATTGTCTTTAGAATATCCTTACTCATGGTTGGGTGATCTGATCGCTGCAAATTATATTGCAGTCTCTCTACAAAGTCCTCCAGATTCTCATCCTCTTTTTGAACCATTTTAAATAGTTCTTCCTTCCTTTCTCTTGTTTGACAGTAGTCCTGATACTTGCTCAGAAAGTTTTCTTTCATTTGATCCCATGTGGTGATTACATGAGCCCCTAAGCTCATAAACCATCTTAATGCGTTCCCTTTTAGTGTTGCTGGAAACAATTTTAACTTCTGAGCAGGAGTTACATAATCGTAACTTCTGCACAGTATATCAAATTCAAAGAGGAATTCATCGGGATCTTCAGAGGATAACCCATGGAAAATAGGCAACGCCGCAGGTGGAATATTTTTCATTGGGACTGCTCCTCTTGGGAGGTCCCCAATAGGAAATTCCAGGGTGGAAAGTGAGTTTTCCCCCTTCCTTCTGCTCTGTTATCTTCCATTATTCTTCTCCCCGAGTCACTGGCTCTATCTTCAGTATCTTCTGATTCTTCAGGTTCCTCTACTGGTTCCTCAGTGTGCTCTGGTGTTTCCAGCTTCATTTCAGGCCCTAGTACTTCTTCTGTCTGATGATCTGTTTGAGAAGAATATTGAATTTGAGGTCTTCGGGAACTCGTTCTTTGAGATGTCTCAGCTTTTGAAATGATCTCGTCAATAAAAGTCTTTCTTCTGCCTCCTATGCCCTTATCGCCTGCGAAGTTAGCTTTCTTGCATCCTCTCATGCACCTGTTATTCTAAAGAGAAATCATTAATGCCTTTAAGAATTTTTAGTCACCTTCCCCGGCAACGGCGCCAAAATGTTGGTCGCTCGAATTGTTATTGATTAACAGTTGAGCACCACATTGATTTGTCAACCCAGGAAAGTCTTTTTATCTCAAAGGTGACCGCGTACTGTATGTACTTTAAGTTAAAAGCATTAAAATTTGTAGTAAAACAAATCTAATTCCTATCAAACGCTTACTCTGTGTTACAACAATCTTTGAAATTTTGCAGAAATGAAATGAAATTCAGTAAAGATAACAAATCTGCGGAAAAATGATGGCTGTTGTAACAGAGGACCAGGACCCTGTCCTCAGAATAAGGACATCCAGCACCTGCCTCTGTGATTAGTCGCCAATACACACCAAAATCTGATTCACCTGTGACACACTTCTCGCAGCACCAATCGATTAAAGGGGTAGCGTATCAGCCAAAGAAAAATGCCAGAAACAAGGCTAACACATACAAAATTAACACACACTTAACAGGAAAAGAAATGGGGTGAATCTTGTGAAGAAGGTGGGCCCTATCCCTCTCACAAGATTCCCCTGCACAAAATTACTAAATCAAAATGCTCAGAACCAAACTTTATTCATCTGCCAAGAGTTTAATTACAACAGAAGTTCCAGCCTTCAGTATTACAACGATTTAGTATCACACACCCCCTTTTCAACTGTAGATGTCTCCTCTTTATAGAGGAGACATCTATTACAATAGATTGTTCCACAGTTTAATTTCCCTGTTCAAAAATAGGAAATCGGTTCCTATTACATCATACTGTTACAACCATATATTATCTTTGTCATCCTTGGTTGATCGATTCTTTCCGTTATCGCAAACCGGATGATCTTTGTCTATCCCCTCAGATTCCTCATGCTATCTTCGGTTACTCTGCTGTTATTGCTGACTCGGTGCATCTTAATCGTCCTTAAAATACTTTGTACTGTTCCTGGTGTTTCCGCGTCTGTGGCTGGATTGACTCGATCCTGCTTTATCATCATCGGCTGAGTATAGTCCTGCCAGCTTCGGACAGTTGCTATTGCGAATTAAGACTTTTCCTGCTTTAGTCAGTTGCTGCTTCTGGTGTTGCAGCAACTGCACAGTTGCTGTTCCTGGTGTTGCAGCAACTGTGACTCCTACTTCTATGGACTTTGAACAATTCCAACCAACTGTCAGTGACTTAGGTAATTAATTGTAAAGATAACATGAATATGTGTTGAATAATTAATCATATAGCAAATGAGGAGAGTTACTTCATACATTGGGATAATGAGTTCAAGAATGATATCAAGGATTTCAATTCATAGGTAAAAAAAGAGTAATATCATAGCAAAATGTAAGGTTAAAAATAAACAATTCAGGGTCCTAACACCTTTGAAGGTAGATCTAAACATACTTCCACTTGGGTCGTATGATGTGTTGATAGGCATGGAATGGCTAGAAAAACGCTGGTCCATTATAAACTGTAAAACAAAAATAATCTGCTACAAGAATGAATTGGGAGAATAACAAGAGATGCAAGGCATTCTAAGGCTAGTATAGATTCAGAAAATAATCGCTTTGCAACTGGAAAAGTGTATCAGGAAAGGATGTCAGGTGTATGCTATTCAGGGTGGTTATGCCAACTCAAAGGACAAGACTGCCACCTTAGAAAGTATTCTAGTGGTTCAAGAATTTGCAGATGCGTTCCCTGAAGAGATACCTGGACTGCCACCCAAAAAGAGACATAGATTTCACTATTTAATTGGTGTCAGGAGTAGCCGCGGTGTCCCGAGCTCCTTATCATATGAGCACGCCATAACTGAAAATGCAATTACAGGAGTTGACCTAGATAAAAATTATATCCGCCCCAACGTGTCACCCTGGGGAGCCCCCGTGTTATTCGTCAAAAAGAAGGATGGAACCCTTCGCATGTGCATGGACTACCGTCAACTGAATAAGTTGACAATTAAGAAAAAGTACCCTTTGCCCTGTATTGATGAACTTTTCAACTAAGTAAAAGGGGCAACTGTATTTTCAAAAATTGATTTACGATCGGGATACCACAAAATCAGAATCAAAGAGGAAGATATAGCAAAAACTGCCTTTAGGACTCGCTATGGGCACTACGAGTTCGTGGAATTACCATTTGGGTTAACCAATGCTCCCGCGACCTTTATGTGTTTAATGAACATCATATTTCATCAGTATTTAGACAAATTTGTGTTTATTCTTATTGATGAAATACTGATATACTCCTGGAATATTGAGGAACACAAGGAACACCTCAGACTGGTAATGCAAACTCTTTGGAAACATCAATTATACACCAAATATAGCAAGTGTGATTTCTTTAAGGTACAAATTCAGTATTTAGGACATATTATTACTAAAGATGGAATCACGGTGGATTCCGAGAAGATTAAGACCATAACGGAATGGCCAGTATCGAAGGACGTAGCGGATATAAGATCCTTTATGGGATTAGCAGGTTACTATAGACAGTTCGTGGAAGAATTCTCTAGAGTGGCCTATCTTATCACCTCCCTGCAAAAAAAAAGGAAAATTTTTAAATGGTCCACTGAGTGCCAAATTTTTTTTGAGTAGCTCAAGCATCTTCTCACCACTATGCCTATATTAAGCATAGCAGATCCAGGTAAGGACTATGTGGTGTGCACAGATGCAAGTAAGGAAGGGGTAGGAGGAGTACTGATGCAAGAAGGTAAGGTAATCACATATGAGTCAAGGAAGTTAAAGGAACATGAGCATAAATATTCTGCCTACAATTTGGAGTTGGCAGCTGTCATTCACGCTTTAAAGATGTGGCGTCACTATCTGATGGGCAAAAAGTTTCTGCTGATGACAGACCACCACGACCTGACTAGTTACTTTAATCAACCTACCTTAAATGCTAGGCAGGCATGGTGGGTAGATTTTCTGAGTGGATTTGATTTCGGGATTAAACATTTGAAAGGGAAAGAGAACCGAGTAGCGGATGCTTTAAGTCGAAAGGTATATTGCCTCTACGAAATTTCTTGCAGCAAAGGGCGGACTACCTTCGATGAAATGATTAAGAAGGCAACAGATCAGGATCTGAAATATCAGCAAATAGGACAGCAAGTTCAAAATCCAACTAGTAACGAATATCAACAAGGTTATGCGATGGAGGTGCCCAACCAAGGTAACATTAAAGGTTTGATTTTTAGATGAATTTCATAAGTCCCTACGCAGGACATCCGGGGTACCAAAAGCTGATTACCGCACTTCGAAAGGAGTACTATTGGCCTGGCATGAAAAAAGATGTAGCAGAATATTTGGCATGTTGCTTAGAATGCCAACAAGTCAAAATCGAACATCAGCACCCTGCGGGGTTATTACATCCACTACCAATTCCGGAGTGAAAATGGGAAACCATCTCTATGGATTTTATAACAGGGTTACCCTAATCTAAAATAAACAACGAGTCTATCATGGTGGTGGTAGACAAGTTAAGCAAATCAGCTCATTTTATACCTGTACAATCCACTTTCAGAGCGGTATAGATTGCCAATATATTTATGCAAAACATTTTCAGGCTGCATGGTTTACCAAAAACCATAATTCTGATCGTGATGTAAAATTTACATCAGCCTTCTGGAGAACTCTATTTGAGGGGTTAGGAACTCAATTAAATTTTAGTACCGCCTATCACCCTCAAACTGACGGACAAAAAGAACGAGTGAATCAAGTAGTAGAAGACATGCTGAGGTCATACGTAATGCAACCACTGTCGAAATGGGAGGATTATCTGAACTTGGTCGAATTTGCGTACAACAAAAACTATCATACTTCCTTGCAAATGAGCCTGTTTGAAGTGTTGTATGGGCAGAAATGTCGCACACCCTCCAGTTGGGGGGGACCAGAAGACAAGTTGTTACTAGGACCCAATATAGAAATTTTGAATAATATGACACATATTCACAGAGATTATCCTGATTATACACTATTGCAGAATACATGCATAATACATAACCTCCTCTACGTTGATCATCAATTTACAGAAGCAGAAACAATAACATGCGCACATAAAAGCATCAACCACACATATCAACACAGTTTTTTCCCGGGGAAAGCATCTCACTAAAAACCCCAACTATCTGTATATTATATTGATTGAGAACATGTAACAATACATAGTACAATACTCTTCACAAGTATCAAACACTATCTCCACCTGTTACACACAATACAGCTTAGATCTGATCTCCAAATCCCCTCCGCTGCTTGCCTGCCTCCACTGCACAATATCTGCATGAGAATGATTGAATCCAAACTCGTTCCAAGTTCTATTTACCTTGGAAAATCACTCACACTGGAAATCACGTGAGCACAGGCTATATCACTGGGCATCTACTGCGCAATTCTCATGGGCATACTCAATCCATTGATTGTGCAAGATCTTATGCACAACTGATAGTCACAACTCACCCTTTCACTTACCTCTAACACTTGTCTCCACTGAACTATCCATGCACTGAGTTAACTGATGTATTCTTTAGTTGCATTATGAGTTAATAATTAGTGAATTAATTAATACCTAATTCACACAGCTCATCACTTAGTCTATTGGCCAGTTAGACTAAATACAACTAGTTCAACTAAGTCAAACTGAACACAACTCCATTAACTGCTCATCTAACTCCACAGAACTCAACCACTTGAGTTCTAACTGAAGTCCTTCATGCAATAGCTCAGTCAACCCATAGGTAACCATGTGATTCCTTCAAGCAGTTGCATGTACCACATCTGTAGCTCCAACTGAAGTGCTCCAAGAGAATAAGATCAAGTTTAGAGTCCAAATATTACTAAGGGCTAATAATATTTGACTGTTTCTATTTTTACTTGACAGTCTAAAAATAGACTGATCACACCACTGCGATCCAAAAAATAGAAGTCCATCTATTTTTCCCAACATGATCAATCATCCATAAACAACATCTTGCAACTCATAGACCATGATCCATATGTTCTAAAAATAGACATAGTCTAAAAATAGACTTTGTGCCAAAACTTGCCTGCGAGACCACTTAGTGAAGGTGACTCCTTTCCACTAAGCTCTATCATCTTATTGCATTCTCAACAAGCATTTCTTGTTGCACACTTTTCAATACTCCCTCTCAACAAGAAAGGCTTCCTCTCAAACCCGATCCTATAACTCTGGAATGTTCTACATGCAACACATCTGCCCAGTCCACTTTGCTCCAACAACACTTGGAACAAAACAAAACACTCCCAACTGACCACTTTTTTGGGCTAGGAACATACTCTGATGCTGAAGCTCTACCTACTGCCGACAAGTGCTCCCTCTCTGACATCTGCGCTACTGCAACATCTTCATGCATCTCGCACCATTGCACACCTCTCTATGCCACCTAGCACTGTGCGAAACACTTCTGCCTCTCGCATTGTTGCAGCCTGCATGTTATGCATTGTCCTAGTATTCCCTGCACTATCGCTCTCTCTACCACTCCATCCGCATCTGTCTCTACCCAATCAGTCAGTTCCTGCTACTCCACATCGGGGCTCCTGTAGTAAGGTCTCATCCAAGAGGTTGGGTACCTCAAGGATCCTACCCCTCCTCCTTGGACGATCACTCTATATTGCCCCACCTCCTACTTGGAGGTATGGCTGCATGTGATCCCTTAGCCCACCTGGCTCAAAGTTTCCCCCTACTGGGGGTCTCTGCATGAGTAGATATCTCTACTCGATCTCCACTTAGCTTCCCTTGTTGTGGCTGCTCCACAACTTCCTGAAGCTGCTGCACCAATCGTGGCTCCTCCACAATTGTCTGAGACTTCTTCTAGCTCTGCATGTTGAGAGGTAATACACCCTCCCTCTCAACCACCAAGTCTCCATCAGTTGCCTTACTGCTCAAGGCTTTGCATGCATCTTGAACCTCAAGAGCATACAGGTTATTGACCCGTGAACCAATCTGCTTCACCTGTCTAGTGATGATGTGTCTAAGGAAAACCTTTCCCTTACTAAAGACTACATCATAGCCTCTGCCTTCTAGCATCGCGATCGACACCACGTTTCTCTTCAGTCCTGGTACATACTTGACATCGGTCAAGGTAAGGCTAGATCCATGCTTCCTCTAAAAAATAATCGTGCCTACACCTGAGACACTATACTTCTCATCATTACCCACTATGAATTTCTGGAGATCTTTCTCCTCCAAAGTACTGAAAAAACTCTTATCGCCGGTCATGTGGAAAGAAGCTCCACTATCAAGAAACCAACCACTTTCCGCCATGGATGAAACCATGCATGCGAAGAGTGTGAAATCAAACTCAAACTGTGAAGCAAGTGCCTCACCTTTAGATCCTTCCCTGTATCCCTCCTTGGATTTCCTCCATGGACAATTTGAGGCATAATGGCCCACCTCATGAAAACGAAAGCATCGCTCTTTCGATTTGTCAACCTTCTTCCCATCATTGCAAGAACTGGATTTAGAAAGAGAAACCTTCTCCTTCTTTGCTTTGGCAGCCAAAGCGCAATTTTCTTCATCAGATTCCTTTGATGAAGATCTGTCCTTGGTATTCTGCCTGATCTCCTCTTGCACAAGATCCAACCAAAGTCTCTCCCATCCTGGCAATTTCTCCTGATCATTGATAGAGTCCTGATAGGAATGCCAACTCTTCGGAAGACCAAGGAGAGCCAAGCTCACCAAGTCCTCATCATCGACAATCACCCCCACACTTCCCAGCTCATCCCGGCATTGGGTGAACTTCGTGAGATACTGGGGCATACTGTCTCCATTCTCACACTTAATGTTTCTAAGTTTATCCTTGAGCGCCAACTTCCTCTGCTTGCTCTTGCTTTTGGAATCCATTGAAAGACATTTCAACAAATTCAAATTCCACCAGCTCAAAACTCAACTGCTTCTGATCTAAAATTCGTGAGAACAAAGTATTTCTCTTACAGAGATCGACTGTATGGGCATTCACTAGATATCTCACCTTCCAAAAGAAGGATGAATCCATAGGCTACCTGGCCCGATTACAGACTCTGCCTGAAGAAATAAGATGTAAACACTTTCTGAATAATAGATCCGATGATCAACTTCGCTTTGATATCTTGTAGAACTTTTTCTACAAATCAGCCTGCTCTGATACCATGTAGAAATTTTGAATAATATGACACTTATTCACAGAGATTATCCTGATTATACACTATTTGCAGAATCATGTATAATACATAACCTCCTCTACGTTGATCACTAGTTTTGCAGAATTAGAAACATTCACATGTGCACATTGAAACATCAATCACACATATCAACACAATATATCACGGGGAAATCATACAGCTGAAAACCACCAACTATCTGTATATTATATTGATTGAGAACATTTAACAATACATAGTACAATACTCCTCGCAAGTACTCAGTACTATCTCCACTTGTTACACACAAACTAGCTCAGATATGACTCAATCACAGTTTCAAATCTCCTCTGCTGCTTGCCTGCCTCCACTGTGCAATCCTACATGAGAATGGATGAGAATGGCTGATCCAAACTTGTATTCCCTTTGTCTATACCACACAATCCTCATTGGCAATACTCAATCCATTGATTGTGCAAATCTCATGCACAACTATAGTCACAACTGACAGTTGTCTTGCCCTTTCACTCACCTCTAACACTTGTCTCCACTGGACTGTCCATGCACTGAGTTAATTGATGTATTGTTCAGTTGATTTATGAGTTAATAATTAGTGAATTAATTAATAATTAATTCACACCACTCATCGCTAGTGTATTTGTTAGTTAGACTAAATACAACTAGTTCAACTAAGTCAAACTGAACACAACTCCATCAACTCATTCAAATCCACCAAAACTCAATCACTTGAGTTCTAACTGAAGTCCTTCATGCAATAGCTCAACTAACCCATAAGAAAAGCATATTTCCTTTTGGCAGTTGCATGTGCCACATCCGTAGCTCGAACTGAAGTGCTCCAAGAGAATAAGATAATGTTTATAGTCCAAATATTATTAAGAGCTAATAATATTCCACTGTTCTATATTTAGACCGGTAATCTAAAAATAGACTCCACCCATATGTCTAAAAATAGAGTTCCATCTATTTTTACCAACATGACCAATCATCCACAAATAGCATCCTGCAACTCATAGACCATGATCCATATGTCTAAAAATAGACATAGTCTAAAAATAGACTTTGTGCCAAAAATAGCCTGCGGGACTACTTAGTGAAGACGACTTCTTTTCACTAAGCTCCATCATCTTGTTGCATTTTCAACAAGAAGCAACAGATTGTAGATGGGATATATAAGCTTCAGGGGGACGATTATGAAGGGACTTATCAAGCCAACCCTTCCTTGAATGCAAATGTTGTGCAAGAATGGCTTGTTCCCAGTCATCACTATTTAGATTGACCAGAGGGGAAGATGTGTGTGGAGGGACAAGAATGTCAGCAAGAGTAGGATGTTGAAACAAGGGTTGTTGTGATTGAGGTTGTGCCTTAGACTGGTTTTGAGGCTACCCTATTTTTTATTTTATTTTTATTTTTATTTTATTTTTTATTTTTTATTTTTATTTATTTATTTATTTTATCTCTAAACATAACAACTCTCTCAATATCTAAGAATTTTCATTGAAATGAAATAAAATCCTTGGTTCTATTTCCCCTCTGAAACCTATCCTGTTTGTTACCCCTCTTCCCCTACCCCTTCCTCTATTTCGATTAAAGATACTCATTTTGCAATAGATTTATTTTATTTATTCTTTACAAACATGTGACAAATAACATGGCATCATTCGTTAACCTTGTGAACAAGACACTAATTGTTTTAATAAAAACAAAGGAAATGGTAACTAAAGTAGGGGACAAGGAATGCAATTATATATGCATATAATCAGCCTTAGTGGTGAATGAAAATAAAAACATAATGGCATGATACCTGACTTAAAACAAATAACCCCCACAAAGCCCAAACATATTCAATAATGCTCGTAATACAGATAATAAAAAACAATGTAAATAACTGTGTGGGATGGTCCATCAGAGAGAGACAAATATATTCATCATGTTTTCTAATGGAGATATTGTAGACAAGGGTCAATAAAAATATTTCTTGAGTGATAGATCAATACATGATTCCATTTTTTTATTATATACAAATAGATCATATGGTGAGAAGTGTTGACACCTAATCCGAAACGGATGGGTGAACTGGACAGTCATCCAGAAGATGAACTGATCCGTCTCATTTGTATATATAAATATAGGTTACCTAATGAATATGAACATCAGTTTTCTCTCACTCATTAAGTCTGGAGTTACCCTGGCCTGACATGGTATCAGAGCACAGGTCCCATAATAGTAGTAACTCCTCAGTCTCTGACATCCCTGCCGCTGCAGACTGCCGCTGCCTGAAGACTGCCTTCATTGATACGCCTGCCGCTGCCTTTGATTGAAACGCCTGAATGGTAACGTATCACTGTTATTAAAACGCCTGTAATTTCATAGCATTGAAACATCTGCACGCTGCCTGTATTTTGCTTTGGTCCGCTGCTTGACATTACCTCGGCTACCTGGTCCGCTGCCTGGATCATTCCCCCTGGAGCACCACTCTTCTCCGCGGCTTGTTTTTTTTGGTTTCTTGCAGTGGAAGTTGAAATATTCCCCCTCTCATGTTTTAAGTTCATGGCATTTATTATAAATTAAATGCGGATTTTTCCCTCTGTATCACTGTGGAAGATTGCAGAGCAGGTCGAACTTAGCTGTTTTGCTAAGACTTGAGAGCGGTTTCATTTAATTTCAGATCGCGGTAGTTTGTTTCGTTAGCTATGGATCATTCCCCCTCGCTGCCTGATTAGAACCTGTTAATGGGACAACGTATAGTGTAAATGGGACAGCGTATACGGTTTCTCCGAACTTCAGTTTTTGTTGTAGGTTTTTCATTCAAATCGCTCTACATATAACTCTTCTGTATCTTCTGTGCGTGCTGATTGAAATATATATATGAGCAGGATTTGAAACGATATATGGAATTAGTTGATATATTTTAAATGATATATGGAATGAGTTGAGCAGGATTTGAAACGATATATGGAATTAATTGGTATATTTTAAATATGGAATGAGTTGGAATGATATATGGAATGAGTTCTTATATTTTAAATGATATATGGAATGAGGTGGTTAAACGATATATGGAATGATATATGGAATGAGTGGGTATATTTTAAATGATATATGGAATGAGGTGGTTAAATGATATATGGAATGAGTTTGCATATGGTGATATAAGGCTGATTTTAAATGATTTTTTTTTTCCATATAAAAATCATTTTAAAAGTAGAAATATATATGTGGAGATATAAGTAGCAGAATTTTAATCATTTTTAAAGCAGATATATATATGCTGAGATATATATGGTGAGCAGAATTTTAATGATTTTTTTCTCCATAGCAAATCATTTTTAAAAAGTAGCGGAAGTTTTTTTTTAAGAGTATTGTTTTCAGAAGTATATATCAGCAGAAGTAACCTTTACAAAATGCATTCAATCATCTCTATGATAGGAATAGTTCTCACTGGCAAAGAGAACTATCCTGACTGGTCCCGGATGGTACAGCACACCCTCATTTTCAATGAGCTGTGGAAAGGAGTGTGTGTCGGAGAAGGAGACAATGACCCAGAAAAGCCCACATCAGACAAAGAGCTTGCCATCTGGGAAAACAAGAACAGCAAAGCATATGCACTAATAGCAGCATCTGTAAATAAGGAGGTGAGTCGTCACCTTACAACATGTACAACTGCCTTTGAAGCTTTACAAAAGCTGAAAGAGCTCTATGACTCACATTCTGCACTTGAAGTCGTCCAACTTATGATTAAACTTTTCACTCTTGAACTGCAAAATAATGACCCTCTT